>LPNX010235994.1:340081-364879 GCA_001517045.1 Pseudotsuga menziesii
TCCCCTGTAGTCCATTTCTGTGATTGATGGCGAGCACCAAAATCCATCTACAAATAATAATAGGATTTACCTGCTCGAGAGAAGGATGAAACATGTTGAGTTTGGGAGAGCGGGGAGGGAACTCAGTGAGGCGGTTTCCCTTATCGTCGTAAATTATGGCGCCTGAGAAATCCGGGGGCTGGCACCTTTCGCCCATCAGAATGGTTCTCTGCCACAAAGAATCTCCTCCACCCTCCTCCTCCATAACAGCACGGTCATATGCCTTCACCTCATCTTCCTCCTCTCTTCACCCCCGTTTCTTAGAAATGAGCAACTTCCTGCTACTGCTCATAAGCGCCCGACCGGAGTACTTGGGAAAATAGTTAAAACCATGGAAACCATTGGCCGACGAATCCACGGCTTTGGCGCTCTGACTTACAGCAGCCGCGTAAGTTGTGTCGTCCTTAACGCCGTGGAAGTGCAGGTGTATTGCACAAGATAACAAAACCACAGCCGCCACGCCCAGAACGCATATGACCGCTAACAAGAAACCACCTGCGCTGGCCAGTCAGGTCGTCGTGCCGGCCACTCCTCCCAGGGCTAAAATTGGAAGCCATCTGGCCATGGGATTCGATCCTCAGACCTTAGAACCCAACAGAAGAAGCTCAGTGAATTGAAACAATAAAAGACGCGTATAATTCTCTCCTCCACGCAATGAAAACTCTGCTGAATATTTTACAAACCCATTCTCGGTGGTCTGTATTTATGATCTCTTGGAAATTGGAATGATCTTCTCCGTACATAGAAATCTCTCCACTGGAAACTGCTGTCTCTACCGTAATTGTAATCCTATGTATATATATATATATATATATATATATAAACACGGATTTTTATTTCTTGTGTATATACCCTTGACGAAATATGCGAACTGTGTAGCGAATGGGTTTTATTATTATTTTATGGCGAATGGAACTGTATGGCTAGGGACTTTAGCTCACTTCAAATTCTCATCATTACTCTTATTTGCTATTTCTTCGCATACCTTCCTAGTTCACATTGACCTACTTTTCTATTAAAACTCAAGTTTTTTTAATTAAAATAAAAAATGAGACGGCAAAAGCTGCAGTTTTTTATATAAATATTAAGTATTTTCGGAGTGCAATTGTTGAAGCAGGGTTTGCACCTCGAAATATTTGATCTCTCTCGGCGCATGATAGAGCCGGCTAAAACTGGATCTAAGCTGGTTATCCTCTAACAGTTTCTTAATGATCCTCACAAGGATTTTGTTAGAAGATTTGGCCAATCCATTCCCTTGTGGGTAATAAGCCGTAGAATGATTCAGGATTATATGGTACTTGTGGCAAAAGTTGATCATCTTTTTGGATTTAAATGTAGGGGCGTTGTCAGTTACAATCCGCTTCAGGTAGCCAAATCTCACCAGAATATTGTTTTCTATGAAATCCATTATCACTTCTTCTGTAGCCCGACTGGTGGGTGTGGCCTCAATCCACTTTGTGAAGTAATCAGTGGCAGTCAGAATCCACTTATGATGCCCGGAAGAGTTTGGATTAATCTCACCGATAAAATCTAACCCCCATTGCTGGAAAGGAGCTTCCACAGATATTGGGTTGAGGGGGAGAGAGACCACCTTCCTTTTCCCTTCAAAGATTTGACACTGGTGGCATTTAGTCATTTGCTTATAGACATATGAAAACAACATGGGCCAATAAAATCCTGCTCTCAGAATTTTTTTTGCGGTAACTTTCTAGGAATGATGTCCTCCACAATATCCTTCACGAAATTCCTTTGCCATACGTTGAGCTTCGTCCTCCAGAAGGCAATTCAGCAGTATCCCCCTGGGGTATTTCCAGTAGATATATTGTTCTATGATGCAAAACTTTGCAGCTTTCAATTTTATGGATCTAGCCCAGGTTTTGCTTAGCATGGCACGGGGTTGTAAATTCTGCAATACAAAAACAATGTCAGCATACCAGGGAGATGTGAAGAAGTCAGGCTTCACTTGCACGTCTGCTTCTTCCTAGCCAGACCGACAAGCAAGAAAATTTAGCTGCAGAGAGTCACAGTGGGAATATGTCATCATCTTAGCCAATCCTTGCCCTTTGATTAACTTTGTTGGCTTGATTTCTATATCATATTCCAAGAGCACTGCAACCCACTTAGCTCTCTTTCCTTCTGGGTCAGGCTGTGTGAGTATGCTTTTCATTATACTACAAGGTACATAGGCAATTATGTGGGAATGGAGGATGTAGATTCTGAAATCTTTCAAGGCTTTAACCAAGGCATAGGCTTGTTTTTCCATTATACTATATTTCAGTTCTACATCTCTCAATATCTTACTGAAGAATGCAATAGGATGTTCTTCACCTCGATCATTCTTTTGTAGTAGCACTGCTGCTACAGTGTGTTCTGAAGTATAAGAGAATACTAAGAAATCCCTTTCAAAATATGGGCTGAGCAGAACAAGAGCTTCTGAAATGGCCTGTTTTATATCTTTGAAATCCTTCTTGGCTCCCACCATCCACTTAATTTCATGATCTTTCCTTAGCATGTACGTAATGTCCATCAGGATTTCGGCGAAGCTAGGGATGAATCTCCTCAAGAATTTGACTTGGCCGATGAAAGATTGAATTTGTTTCTTACTCCTTGGTTCTTCTACTTTCAAAATGCCTTTTACCCTGTCTGGATCGATCCTGGTCCCTTCCTTTGAAATAATATGCCCCAACAACTTTCCTTCTTCCAAAGCAAAGTTTGATTTTCTAGGGTTCAAGGAAATGCCATACTTTCTGCATTTAATGAAAACTCTTTCCAGGTGCCTGATATGATCTTTAGCCCACCTAGAGTACACAGTAATGTCATCCATGTATATCACTACAAATTTTTCTTTCTCATCTGCAAAAGCAATATCCATGGCTCGTTGGAAAGTTGCTCCAGCATTCATTAACCCAAACAGCATATTTGCATACATGAATGTACCCCAAGGTGTGGTGAAGGCGGTTTTTTATCGGTCTTCAAGAAACACCTTCACCTGATTGTACCCTAAAAAACCATCCATAGTGGATATCCTCTTTGAGCCTACCACCCTCTACAGAGTCTCGTCCATCTTTGGCAATGGGTAGTTATCTTTCAAAGAAACTTTATTTAAATTCCTGAAATCTACACATAGCCTTATTTCCCCATTCTTTTTTCGGAGAGGAACCACATTGGCCACCCATTTTTAAAACCTCAGAGTTACTATTATCTTTGCATCAAACAACCTTTTTACTTCTTTTTCAATAATGGGTACTAACTTCGCATTAATCCTCCTGAGTTTTTTCCTGAATGGTTTTTTGTCGGGTTTAATCGGAATAGTATGTTGTATGATGGAAGTGTCATATTCTTTGAGATCTTCATAACTCCACGCAAACACATCCGTATACTTTTTCATTAGGTTCACATACCCTTGTTTTTCTTTAGTGGGCAATTTCTTGGACAATTTTACAATTTTAGGGTCACCTTCAGTGCCGATATCCACATCTTCGACAGCATCCATAGCAGGCTCGACCTTCGGATCCCTGGCTACATCATTTTGGTCAAAAAGAGATCCCAAAGGGATCAAGCCCCTGGGAATATGATTGTTTTTCAAGTGGACTATATACCTGCCTCCCAAGGAATCCTTTAGCGTTCCCATCCTGATAGCTTCTTCCCTTTCCTCTTCAACGTCTAGGAAATTGTCGGGGTCAGCACTATCTCCATCAATGTGAGTGTTCACAAACTCACCAGACATTTCCAGAAATATTTTGATATGCATATCGTCTTCAAAAACTTGCCAATATTTAGTGTTATCTGGTATGGAAGGCCTGTTTACAATCTCCACTTTGTACTTCCTTTTCCCCGCCGCAGGAGCTTCAAATTTTCCTGCTGCAGTCGCTAGAGAGTCTGCTATCGCATTCTTGTCTCTGGGAATCACTTGGACCGTATGTTCAGTGAAGAAATTTCTAAACATATCCCATACCTCATTCCAGTAGGTCCTCATTCTTAGATGTTTGGTCTGATAGATATCATTCACTTGATTTACCACAAGCTCTGAATCCCCAAAAATTTGGACCCTTTTCGCTCCTAAATCCTTTAGTGCATGCAGGCCCAGTAACAATGCTTCATACTCTACTACATTGTTAGAGCATTCAAATACCAACTTATAAGAGTAGGTTTTGGTATCTTTAGCAGGGGATATTATATACACACCTGTGCCGGCACCTGCTTTAGACACTGAGCTGTCGAAATACATCTTCCACAGTCCTTTGTACACTTGCTTCCTTCTAGCTTCCAGCTCGCTGGCCTCCATTTGATCCCTTTGTGGAACAACGATTTCTGAGCTGCAAGGAGATATATCATTGAATAAAATAGAGGACCCCAAGTTCATATCGACGGCATAAACATGATGGATGTCAGGTTGAGCCTGACTGCTCACGATGTAAGGAAACCTCTTCTCGCTGTATAACCTTTTGCTTTCATTCTGAACAGGAATTGTTGCATGAGTCATGTCCTTTTGCAAGCTTCCTTTCAGCTTCGAAGTCCAAGACCTTGACAGCAAAATACCAAACTTGGGAGGAATGTCGGCCACGACGACGTCCATGACCACCACTTTAGATGAAAACTTATTCAAAGATACCACCATTTCTTTGATTAATCCCAAACATTTTACCCTTTTAGAATCAAAGGAATATACGTCTTTATAAGGCCTTGCAATCTCCAAACCCAGGCTTTCTACCACTCCCTTTGGCATCAAATTGTGTGAGGCTCCTGAATCCAACATAGCATTGTGTAACACCATATCATGCACATTCAAGCTCATGTAAAAAGGGGGCACCTCCTCGTCATCGCTGTCCACACTATCAATACTAGATCCCAGAATAATAGTGGGGTGGTCTTCAGTCAAATCTCAGATATCAGGGTGAGCTTCTCCTTGATTTGCAATCATCGTTGTTATGGTGTCCCTGTACTCCTGATTCCTCAATAATTCATTGAAAGGAATGGATACCTTTAGCTTAGCTAGCTCGTTTTGGAGATTAAATGTGGGAGGGGTTTTTCCCAGATCGACAGGTGCCACTGGGTCCAACTCTCTCACATTACTATTCCCCTTTTCCACTTCTCTAGGTGCCATCGGCCCTTTTTGTTTTTCATTTCCTTTCCTGAGGCCATTCTGACTACTAGAAGGCTGGTCTGGGTTTAACCCTCCCTTATGTACAACAGCGTCTCCAGTAGAGTCACCACCCTTTTGATGTATAGCGACATCTCTACTCCTTAACTTGATCTTCCTGACGTCGTCTATAGCATTCATATACCCTTTATCATATTGCTCCAATTCCTCAGTCAGGGTCTTGTCATCCACCTAAGCAAACATATCATGTTCCTCTTAAGTCAAGTAGATCTCAGCGTCCAAATCGTCGAAATGATGGATATGATCTTCGGCAATAGACTCAGCTTCATCTTTGGTAACCACATAGTTTTCAGGGAAAGGGGGTATGATTGGCTACTCTTCTTGCTTCCTCGGATTCCTCACATCCCTTGGTCTATTCGATTGGAGCGGGGGAGGGACTTGCCTCCTAAAATTGGGATTCCTTATTTGAGGGTCGTTCTGCTCCTGGTTCGCCAGCTTAGCCTCCATTGTTAGCCTGTCCATCAAATTTTCCATAGTTTTGAGCATCATCTCAAATTTCATATCACTAGATGAAGAGGTGGAATTAGAGGGGTGTGCCTCTTCTCTACCTTTCCTTCTATTGATCTCCACCCTTGGTTTAATTTTCCCACATGCCATCATATTGGCCTCTACTTCTAGGGCATCAGTGAACATGGCTGGGAGAGTGTTTGACTTTCTTTCTCTCAATAACAGAGAAAAATCATTGTTAAAGGCATCAACGTAATCAAGTTTGGCTACCCCGGGCGAAGGCTTGATATCGGCAGGTATCGAGTTGTAGACCCGCATGAATCTGCTGGAAAACTCATGGATGGATTCAAAAACTCCTTTCTTGAGATTGTTGTATTGAGACAAGACCTGTAAGGGGCTTTGTTTATCATCCCACCTTTCCAGAAATATGGTTTGAAATCCAGCAAAGCTGCGGATAGACCTAGGTGGAAGATATTTGTACCATTTCTTGGATTCCCCAAACAAACTCTGAGCGAACAACCGTATTTTTACATCTTCATCATCCACCTCTTCCAGGTCGATGAAGTCGTCGAACTTATCCACATGGTACCTTGTTGAGAAATTCCCCTCCCCGTTATAGAGTGTGATTCTTTGGGCATAATTCACAGGGAGGTCATGTAGAACCAGAGGTAGGGCTAACAAGGAAAATCTAGCAGCAGCCATTGGGATAGGTCAGTTAGGAACATACAGGGGGTTGGGAAACTGGGTGTTCTAAAAGATAGGGGCTGACTCTTCAGCTTTTGGTGGGGTTTCTAGGTTCAGCCACCAAGAATCAAGCAAATAGGATTGCAGCATATTAGGGTCTACCCCAGCTTTTCTTAGGTCAGATTTAGATTTATATTTGGTTAGAAGTCTTTCATCCCTAACCCCCCACTCAGGTTCAGCTAAGCCGTACAAAGCTTGAGATTATGAAGTATCAAACAATGGAGAATCCAATTTCTCTTTATTTATATTTCTAACTATTTTTTCTAGATTATCCACACTGAGTAAAGTCTCGGTCTCAGAGTTACCTCTTGTGTGGATCTTTTGGGAAGCCAGGATATCTAGTTTGTTACTAGTCAGATTAGGCATGGAGTCGCCAGGACGAACGTACAACTTTCTCGTGAACTCAGAAATTCCCATTTTCCCATAGAAATCCCTTCCTTCCTACTCACCGATCTCCTCATTGGGGCCACCTTCCTAAATCTTTTAGTGGCCAATTTCATAAATGCAGTATATATATTATGCACAAGAATTCCAAAATTGCAAAGTCAAGTATTACATAGTTGCTCCTTGGGCTACGATGCCATTGCAAGTAATGGTGTTGCCCAGGCATGAAAGCCCTAAATCCCAAAATACAAATTACCATAACAAATATTTACACCCAGCCTATAAGGGCACAAAGAATTCGCTCCATGGCTTACCATTCTTAATAATTATATAAAAACCCAATTCTGTCTACACAGGCTTGAAGGCTCATCAAAACCCCACAGAGAAGCCCCAAACCAAACGACGAAAACAAAACGCAGACAGAACGAAAGACAATAAGCGTAGGCTTGTTTGGAAAGGATTACCTTACCCCTTGGTACCACCTTCAAAACCAAATGACAGAGCTTGAGCCACGCTGCTCTTCACCATCCCTTGGCACCTGCAAACACCCAAGTGAAACCAGGACGAGAAGTATGGAAACGAAAGGATCCACAAAACAAAAACGAATCGCAGACATAAAATCCAAATGAAGCTTACTTTCAAATCCTTGGAGGTCGCCTCCATTTCCCCTGGGAAGAGCCAAGACCAAACCCCAAACAACCAAGTGAAATGACAAGTCCATCGTGAGCCAAGCCCTAAGCTTAGGCTACCATGAAAACCAAGGTGCATTAATGGCACCAACTGGTATCCACTATCAAAGCTAAAACCCACTTTTCCATAGTCTGGTATCGTTGCCATAAAATTATTCTCCATCCCCATGTAAATCTTAAAACCCCAATGTATATGGTTTAACCATGTGGTACATTCACCACCCCATAGCATATTACAAAGTTTAATACATTACAAGGTTCTGTTTAAAGCATAGTCCATACAAGGTATGCGCTAATCCAAAGTCAAAGCCACAAGGCATAAGTAATATAGGTAACATGTAAACCATAGGCTTAAAGCCTTGATACAATGTGTTTTCCCTAAGCTTAATGCTTAGCAAACATGGCATATGAAATATGCCATGTTAATAATTAACCTTTATAAAAATCAAAGGTGTGGATTTTAAGCCAAGTTTAAATCTGCAAGTAGGAAACATAGGTTATGTTAATATTTTTAAATAAAATAAACATAGAACGTAAATATACTAAGATATAAAAGCCAAAATGTAAACCCTATTGAAGTGTAGGTAGTACATAGGAAATTTAGCTATGATAGCTAAATTGTCGAAAATAGTATTTACCTTGTTATAAATCTGAGTCGGTAAGGAACCGTAGAAACAAGCAGTAGGTCTTTTAGGATCAAGTTATTCAGTGCTCTTTAAATAAGACTATGTCGCAAAGTATGATCTGCAAATGAAATAAAAGAGGTGCCTTAGTTCAAAGATATAAGTAAGCCTGCAAACAAGTAAACGCGTTTACCTCTCAGACCGTCATGGGAGAACGAGTCCCGCAACTCTGCCCACTTTGTTTCCACAAACAAAGTTAAGTTAGGACTTTATAAATAACGAGTAAGACTATGCAGAAAGAATGAAGCATATAATCAAGTAACAACACATACGCGACAAATGTATAATCATAAGAACTAAGAAGTAAACAGCAGTACGACATCGTAAGTAAAATACATCAATAATAATGACTGAAAGTAAAATTACAAAATGTAAGATTAGCTTACGAGTAAACAGTGGTACATGTAGTGAACAATATATTTCCGCAAGTCAAATAATGTTCCATATAGCTAGTTTTTACTAGCCTAATAAAAATATTTTTTATTTTTTTATTTTTGGGGACATTACATATATGTACAAAATCATGATTTCATTCTCTGCATATCATTATGGTTTCGTACTTTGTACCACTTACCTCGTTCACCAGAACTTAGAATGAATTGGGCAATGTTTTGATGCGTGGGATGTTGAAAGTAGGGTTTTTACAGGGAGAAGGGTTAATTTGGTTCATAATATCCATTTGGGATTACCCTTAATGTGATGGTCTGCTTGGTATAGACACGATGGTTCCTTTGTGCAGGTTTGAATCGGCTGGTAGTGAGTTGCTTAAAATTGAACTAGAAGCTGCATTGTTAATTGACAAAGTTGGGTGGGGAGATTTTTCCAGGAGTTTCGATGGACATAATGTTGAGGTAACTCGTATATTTTCCCTATCCTTTAAGGAAAAAATTGCACAAATTGGGGATTACGATTGGTTATCTCTGAGGATTTCATAGCCAGAGCAACAAAGTTACCACAGACTAGTGAGAAGTGGTTCAAATGAGGGGAGATAAATAAGACCAAATGGAAGTAATTTTTATTTCCCTTTCCTGCAAATTTCGATGACAAATTCAAATTCCATGCAAAATAATTAAAAACCTAGTGGTCTCCCTTGCTTCAACTGATTATCAGGTACATAACCTGTGATGGTCATTTCTCCTCTGTGCATTATTATCATCTAAGGTTGTTAATGGAATTTAGGGGATCAAATTTGAATTTACCTTGCTTTCTATTCAATATATTAAAGAAAATGGTGCATTCAGTTCAAATCACCTTAGGAAATCAAGGTCGAAGTCTCTTGCATCATGGATTGGTTAAACTATTAATTCAGTATCAACTACCGTTAATTGGCAAAAATTGGGAACAATTTTTGGTTGAGAATGGTTTTGGTTCAACCGAGTTTTGGCCTCCTACTGTATCTAAACCTTGGCTAAAGAGAAGGAAGCATTTTCCCAGTGAAATTTTTTTCTTAGTTCTAATTCAGACCCTAATGCAGTAGTTTATAATAACCCTACCTTATTGAGCGATTTAGGGAATAATTTAGCAGATTAAAATATCATGCCTATGACTGGAGTTTCGGGTAATTTACAGTCTGATTCAATTGATAAAATACCTGTACAAAAGAACAAAAGGTCAGTTGTAGAATGAAGACTTAAACCTATTTGACGAATTGAAACTCAATCAATTTGAATCTATTTATGTGACTACTCGACGATTTACTCGTAGCATGGCCATGGTCATGACTCCTGCTACGATTCAACAACAGGGACAATACCCAATGATTGAAGTTTTAAGTGATGAATATAATATGTCTCCCATACGTGAGATCTCTCAGGATATGGATAATGAATAGACTATGCATATGAATAACCTGGTAGCCAATCCACCTAAAGAATTTGTTAAAAGACTATCCCAAAGTGGAACTGAGCCTATGCCATCATCTACAACCTGCTCTTTGCCTGCAAGAAGTGGGAAAAAACTTAAGAAAAATCTCGAACATGTTCTTAAAAATAGGGTGTCTCGGTTAGAGGCTGACATGAAAGAATCATGTTCCAACGCATTGGGTAAACAAGAAGAAATCAAAGTGCTTAAAGGAGAATTGCTCGTTTGATTAAACAAGGTGCAGAAACTGAAGTTAAAAAATGATAAATATAGAGTTGTCAAAGTTCCTTGGTTGTAGCCAATGAATGATTGCTTAAGCAAGGGGAGCAACAAAAAGACAAAATCATAAAACTCCAAGCTAGGTTATCTGAAGTGAGGCGAGCTACAAAATTTCAAGTTACAACTTAAAGTTTTTCTTGTTACAATCAAACATGCTTTTAATTTTGACAGGTAATAAGTAATTTGATGAGCATACGAAGATTTTGTGGGAATGCTTAAATTTAGTTTGCTAATGTTTCATTATTGAATGCAATTTTAATTGAAAATTAATGTTTTGTTAATTTGTTATTACAGGTGGCAATTTGGATAAGTTTTGATGTCGTTGTTGTTCGAGGCAATCGAATCTTACTACTAGGTCTTGAAGCAATTACCCTTTGCGATGATTTGGATGACATGTGCTTTACTATGAGAGAATTTGATCAACAAAATGATAATGGGAATCATTTATTTGAGAACAGTTAAAATCTAGATGTTATTTTTAGAAAGTAGATGCTAAAATTTATGAGGGTAGTTAATTAGTTTTGTTATATAAACCATAAGAATCAGCTAAAAACGGGATTCGAGTATAATTGAGAAGTATGTAGATTGGAGTAAAGACATAAACGTGCTACAAGTTTATTGGAATGTCGTTTCTGTGATTTTGTCTAGCACTTGCTCCAAAACTGGTATCATTTTCTAGTACAGATTATAATATTCTCCATATTAAATTTCTTCTCCTTATTTCACTTATGATTATACTTTGATATAATTGTGTGAATTTTGATTAAATTACTCAAATCATAACGCATTTTTGTATTTGATATTAATAGTGTATCTGTCATGTTGGTTAAATTTCATTAATTAAACTTGATTGTATGATATTCAATATATTAACTTACTAATTGATATAGCTGTATTTTTACAGATATTTTAAGTAGTTAATCATTCTTAAATTCAAATATTTAAATGTTAAATGTTCTCTGACGTTTTATGTTTTAGGATTATAAATATATTTCTTATTTAATACTCTTTAATCATAAAATTATTATTGAACAGAAAGTCATTTATAATATTAACTTTGATTGTTTTCTTTCATAGTTATATTAACTTTCTGTTATTTATATTGTCAATAAACTATTATAATATCTAATAGTTTACTCTAGGCCAAGATAGGATTAATTAGTTTAGATTAAATTTCAATTTTTAGTTTAATTTTTCTATTTTGATTTAGTAGCTCTTAAATAGATTCCATATTAAATTTTATTATCTTTCATCTTTTTAAGCAGTTTTGATAATACTTCTTGAAAACTTAAATAGAGACTCTCCTTAAGAGAGCAGAACATAGATTAGGTATAGACAATCAATTTTGATTTAGTAGTTGTTAAATAGAAATTGTGTTTTCAACAGATTAACATAAGCTATAGAAAATAGATAGTTTTAAATTAATAGTTTCATTAGAGTTTAGTTTAGCTTTTAATTTGTTAATTAGTTTAGAACACACCTTTTGTAAGTTTAAGTGGTAGAAATCTCCTTAAGAGAGTGAAACTTAGATGGTAGCAGGACTCAACCTGTGAAAATTATCCATACAAAATATACCAGGGGCTGTAGTAAGCACCTTGTATGGGTTAGTTTTCCTTAGTTGGCCATAGACTGAAAATACGGCCAACAAACCTAGTAGTAAAAAAATATTCATGGTGTTATACATTCCAAAATGGTCACCATATCCCACTCACAAGGCGAAAAATTCCCTTTGTAATTCCTATGTGGTGGACTTGGGCCCAACGTAGAGTTAGGGGTCATTTATGGGTAATTATGGGTAAATGAAGAGTAATTAAGGGTTTATTAGTGATCATTTAAGGGTAATTTATGGAAAATTACAGGTAATTAAGGGTCATTTGGAGGTAATTATTGGGTAATGAGTTGTGGTAATTATGGGTCAATTAAGGGTTAATTAGTGGTAATTAGGGTTCAATTATGGGTTAACTAGGGGTAATTATGGGTCAATTATGGGTAAGTAGGGTCCATTTAAGCCTAAGGGATTAGATAAACCAATGCTTCCCATGATGTTGGGCATTAATTAGTTAGGTTCATGGTGGAATGTGCCCATTTCGAATCCTTATGTGTGAGGCACATTAGTCTACGTCGATGGGTTTACAAAGGAATATGCCATCTATGAATATTTAGAAGCATCCCTTGGGTTTCTCCACAAGGTTTTCCTTCTAAAAAAGTAGGGACCATTTAAATGTTATCAGGGGTTAAATAATGGTAAGCATATATTGTTTAGGGTTAATTAGTGGTCAAGTAAGGGTCATTTAGGTGCAATTAGTGGTTAAATGTGGGTAATTAGGGGCCAATTATATGGTAATTAGTCGTAAATTATAGTACTCTTTGAGGGGAAGGATATTGAGAACATACTTGAAAAATATATTTAGGGGAAATCCTTCTAACCCCCCTAAAAAGACCATGAGAATTTAACTTTTGACAATGGTATTTAAAACACCACCTCCAAAAGTAAAATTATCTTGACTTTTAGGGGGGGGGGTTAGAAAACCACCTTGAAACATATATTTATGGCCATTCTTTCTAAAACCCCCTCTAAATGTCATGAGAATTTAACAATTGGATTCAGATTTTTACAAACCGCTGCCAAAAGTTCAATTCTCAAGACTTTTGGAGGGTTTTTTTTAAAAACACCTTGAAAATATCTTTAGTGGGGGTCTTTAAAAAAACCCCTCCAAAAGTCATGAGAATTAAAATTTTGGGGGCAGTTTGAAAACACCTACCCCCAAAAGTCTAATTCTCATGAATTTGGGGGTGGGGGGGGGAGGGATTTCTAAAATTTGCTTTCAAAAATACATTTAGGGGGGGGTATTTCTAAACCACCCCAAGAAGTATTGGGAACTCAACTTTTGGGGCCGGTTTTTCAAAAACTGCCCCCAAAAGTCAAGTTCTCTAGAATTTGGAGGGGGGGAGTTTAAGAACCGCCCCTAAATACCTAATTATTATTATTATTATTATTATTTGCGGGGAGGGTTAGAAAAAACACCCCCAAAAGGGTGATTTGTTATAATGGATCTGGCCTTATATCCCATGTGTTTAATTGCTACTAAGAAGATGCCTCTAGATTCATGCTCACCTTCTTGGGATGTGGTCTTAGTGATTGACCAAGTGATTTATCCAATGGGGGAAATTGAACCTATTCTCCCCACTATTGATCTAAGAGAATATTCCAATATACTTTCTCTCCACAATGATATTCTTAACTTAAATGAATCTATCCTAGAAGCTATGTTCAATTTTGACGTTTCTTTGAACATTTCCATCTTTTCCAAAGATAATCTCCATAAATTAGACCTACACCCATTTGAAACCAAATATAGCCCCAATTTTCCTTTTGAGTCTAATCTTATAGTTTTTGGATCCTAGAACTTCAATGTTTTTGGGTCTTTATATGTTATCAATGAGTTGCAAGCTAGTGTTTTTCATAAGTCTTATTTCTTTAGTAGATATTCAAACCTCTATGACGGTGAGTATGTTCTTGCAAACTATACCCTTGATTTCATATTTTATCTTCCTTTTGTGTCTAATCTCATTTTTTGTAGCTATTAAGTATTAGCATTGTTGAGTCTTCATTGGTAGACTTTTCCATGGTAATAAATATTGTTGAATATATCAAAGTTGAAGCTACCCATATACAAGTAACTCTTATCATATCTATATTTTGTAATTTTAAGGTATGATCATGTTATTGTTGTTTCTTGGCTACACGAATTTAAATTAGATTCATGGTTTCTTAGGTCTAGATCATGCTTTGTGCATTTTTCAACTCTATCATGTATAGTTTGAAGCTTGCATATAGGTTTAGGATTCCCTTCTATTATGATGCATTTAAACCCTTTTCCACCCAAATTTTTCATAGGGCCTACCCAATTGGTTATTAGTGCATAAACCTTTTCCTTTTCCAATTTTCACTACTCTGACATAAGAGATTTCTTATGATGGGTTTCTCTAGTGTAGCACCTTTTTTCCATCTAGCACACATATAATGGTTTTATGGTAGGACTAAGAGCCCTTATCTACTCTTGATCATTCCCATGGGGTNGGACAAAGTGGATGCTTTTCCACGGGATGCTGCTTTTAATGGCATTATTTGCATCCCTTTTTAAACGTTGGTGCTATTTTGGACGCTCATTAGAGGAAATTTCAACTCAAAATGGGCCTCCTAAAATGAATTAATAAAATAATAGTTAAAATAATAAAATAATATTTATTAATTTTGGAGCAGGAAAAGAAAAAAACTACTTTTTTGTTTGTATTTTTGACATATCTCCCTGTGTTTTTACTTAAATTTCGATCGGGAGAGCTTGTTGGATGCAGAATTAAATTCCGCATCCAACGAGTACCCACTCACAATACTTTTGACGGACCCCACTACCCCAAAAATAAGAAATACCTGAAAAAATGAAATGATGACATCATCATTTCATTTTTCAGGTATTTCTTTTTTTGGGGTAGCAGGGTCTGTCAAAAGTATGCAGAGTGGGTATTTGTTGGATGCGGAATTTAATTCCGCATCCAATGAGCTCTCCTGATCGAAATTTGATTAAAAATATAGGGAGATATGGCAAAAATACAAACAAAAAAAGTAGTTTTTTTTATGATACCTATCCCCATATTTATATTAAAAAAGTGTTTAAGACCTATACGGTATTTCAAATTTAAAGCAATTTCATTGGCTAACACCTGATGACATGGAATTTGAATAAAAGTTAAAAGGTCCATTTTGAGTTGAAATTTCCTCTAATGAATTAGCATCCCAATTAGCGTCCCAATCAACATCCTAATTAGCATCCCAATTAGTGCCCCTTTTAAAAAGTTGGCGTTATTTTGGACAATAGTTAGCATCCCAATTATCGTCCCAATTAGCATCCCCATTAGAATCCCAATTAGTGCTCCAATTAGCATCCCAATTAGCATCCCTTTTTAAAAGTTGACGCTATTTTGGATGCTAATTAGCATCTCAATTAGCGTCCCAATTAGCATCCCAATTATCATCCCTTTTTAAAATTTGGCGCTATTTTGGATGATAATTAGTATCCCAATTAATGTCCCAATTAGCATCCCAATTAGCATCACAATTATCATCCCAATTAACATCCCAATTAGCATCCCAATTAATGTCCCAATTAGCATCCACAAAAGCATCCCATATAACACCAAGAATAGTCTCCAAAACACGTCCTGAATAGCATAGCACCATATATTAATCCAGGGTTAGAGATAGGAATTGCACCATGAATTTCAGTAGGAAAAACATTCAACATAGCGCCAAGTACAAAGCCAGGAATTGTGCCTAGAAAACATCCAACATAGCGCCAGGTATAGATCCAGGTATAGCACCTATAATAATGCTAGAAATTTGGAAAGGAACTGCGCTAGGAATTCCACTATGTTTAAAGCTAGGGATTGTGTTCAGAAAATGTTCGACATAACGTCAGATATATGAATGTCAATGTCATTGAGCATGATTGATGTGATAGCATTTTTGTGTGATGCTATTTTTTATTTATGTTGAAGGAGTTCATGTCCATAAACAATGTAAAATTAGTGCATATCTCCCTATGATCACTGAGTGCATAGCGCCACACACCTCCAATCGAAGCAAGAATGGAGTGTGTTATTGGATATAATCATCGACAAAAACAATCATTGGGATCCACGACCTTTGCACCAAGAACCATACTTTATAATTCTCCTAACTTGCTTGCACACACTAAATATCGCAATTTAACATGCAAAGACACCACACCAACAAAGATTTATCCCCAGTAGTGGCATATGAACCAATGGATGGATTATGAGCCCCAAATAAATGTTATGGTCTTAGACCAATTCTTTTCACATCAAACCATGGGACATGAATTGAGAACCATCCTTGGTAGTTTAAACCTCAAAATCTTAACAATATTACACTTAAAAGCCAAAATTCCTTATGGAGGGCATGTATGTTAGTTTGGGGCCCCATAAATGGACCATGAGCTCATTATGAAAATATGTAATGTGAGATTTTATATGTGTACATATACCAAGGAATGGTCCTTTAAAACCATCCTTAGTTTTCTAATCCTCAAAATGATGACCATATATCGCATGTATGTTAAATATTCCTTACAGAAGCTCTATGTGGTGGCCTAAAAGACCGTGCATGGACCATGAGACCTATATGGAATTGGTAAAGACTTAGACCCTCCTTAATTTAAATATTGGTTCATAACAACCATACTTAGTGTTACAAATATTGATATGGCCACCATATTCCTCTTTCAGGTTAAATTTTTCCTATGAAGGGCTTATGTGATAACTAAGGCCCTACACATTTCCCATGAGCCATAGAGTAAAATATTGGTGTAAGGCTTTGTATTTTTGCATTGGACTATTGAATGGGAAATGAGAATGACACTTAGCATACCAAATATTTAAATGAGCACCATGTCCCTCTCACATGCAAAACTATGGTGTCTCGAGGCCCCACACATCGCCCATGAGCCTTAAGGACAAATGTTATGGAAAAACAACATATATCTTGGAACCAAACCATGTATTAGGAAATAAAACTAACCTCTAATGTGGAAAACCTCAAAATAACCACTATAATGCACTCGAGGGATGATATTCACTATGTTTCTGAATTGGTTATATCTCTTTATCTAGTAGTCAATTCTCTCTCGAGTCTCTTCTAGTACTTAATTATTTTAGAGTTGCTTCTTTTACAGAAGAAGCAACTCTAAAACATGCCCCACCAAACTAGATACATCACACCATGGAACAACTCATACATGCATACAACATTCACCACAGTTTGTAAAGTCATTGTGTTCTATGGGTGCTTTCTCTAGCCCACATGGTCGAGATGTGATAAAAACAACATAGATCCATCTTAACTCGTGATGTACCAAGTACCATAAGGGATAATAAAAAATTGTAATAATTAAATGTTATTTTAAATCATTTTCATAAAAAATAATGCAAATTAAGTCAAAATAAGTAATGAACTCCCTAAGAAAAAAAGACCTTCCATTTATTTGGGTGCCCATAAAAATCTATATATTTAAAGCAAATGAAAAACAAAATATATTAACAATTGCACTTGAAGGTGCAATAAGTACACTCTTGTAACATGAAGACGCTGAAATGATTTATTTCATTGGGGATTGGAATAATGTGAATATAGACATTCAAAATTCATGTGTAGTGTTTCATAAACCGATGAGAAATATTTGTCCATTTGGGGAGAAGGTAGGAATGATATAATGACGAGATGGCTAATTTTTTTAAAGCAAGTACCCACAAGGGATTTGAACTCGTGGCCATCTTCTCATCTCAATTACTCATTACCAATTGATCTAGCCATTGTGGGTGATGAGATGACCAATTAATGTTATTATAGCATGATAGTTTGGGTGAGATCATTATTCATGGGAATCTTTTTGTTCATCAACAAAATCATAGGTTAACATTGACACCTATATGTATAGTGGTTGGCTCACAAATGGAAGGGGACACGTATGTCAAAAATGTGTTTCAATATGAGGGGATATTTGTAGATTATTTTTAAATTGTGATGGGGAAGATGATTATCCCATAGGCCCACTAACATTCTTTCATAGCAATTGTGAATATTGACCCTAATCATTCCATTATTTTGATTTCTATCATCATCAGTCTCAACTAAAACATGTATAAAGTGCACTAAGGGATTTGCATTTTTTTCTTGTAAGTGGAGAAAATAAGTTGGATTATAGGAGAAAACAATCTTATATTGACTTACCAAACAAATTTTTAAAATTTTTCATTACATGTCCATTAATAATGGACACTATCATTAAATATCCACTAATAATCATGTTAGACAATTGTCTTTCATTCATAGATGTCATCATGGTATGGTAGATTTTGCTCTTCCTTTCGTTGTTGCCTTATCCAATATAAGAATAGTCCACTAGTGCCCTTACATAAGGGACAAATCAGATGATTTTCCTTAACCTTTTCTATCTCATGACCATTATGCAATATATATCTAAAGAATGCTTCATTTGTTATTTATACTGTTTCCTTGTCTTTTATAGGCTTCAATAGGTTTAAATTGCCTTTTATTTTGCAAATGCTTAACAAAAAGAATATGTTATAAATTACACTAAAAATAAAAAGTCAATAAATTAGTAATATTTTAGTTTCCCATTTCACACCAAAGCTATTATCCAACCTAAATGCTAATATATAAACAATATAAATACATTGTATTTAAAAATATTAACATAAAAACATTGTATTAAAAAAATCTAAACAATTTAAAGTTAAATAGTTAGATTTTATTTAAAAATAAATAAAATGATAATCTATAAATAAATAAATTGATTTATATTAATTGAATTTAACTAAAATATTAAGAATAGAGATATTTTCCACCTACTTTATTCTTAGATTAACTAAAAACTTTGATTTTTTAAAAATCTTTTTAAGTAACCAAGTTTTTGGTCCGATAATATAGCCATTGAATTTCACCATGCTTGGTTTTGTTCCTTTAAAATACAATATAAGTTATAAATGAATGAAATATTGGCGGGAAGAAAAATGCTTCATGCACTAGACATATTTTCATACCTTGGAACATAGTGGAAGGGTTTTGAGGTACAGGTTGTTCATTACGAAGTCACGAATCATAGGCCAAACCCAACAAAATTGTGGGCTATGGAGGAGTGCATTCTGCATCAAAATTAATCCAGGCGATCCAAGATTGACAATCTTCCAAGCCTTGTTCAAATTGGATTACAACATGTGACTCCCCTGTTTAAATGGGTAAGCCTAGTTTCCTTTCTGGGTTGTCTTAAATAGCTGACAAACCATATTATAAGTTGACTAAATCATTCTTGGTGCTTCAAATTTCAAACTGCGGGTTTAGAAGATCATTAACGGTGCTAAAACCCTTGAAGATGTCTTTAACGGAGATTTGATGGAAGTTGCAAACAGACCATGAAGGAAGGTACTGCAAATATTACAGGTTGGTGGGATTCTATTTACAAGAAATATTATAATGTAAAACTTTAATTTATTCATTCTTGCGAAGATCTTTCTCTGTCTTCTTACCAGCCATGCCCCTTGCTCTAGCACCCAAATCCTTCAATTTTCAGATCTAGAAATTAAAACCCATATTTTTGGTACCACCCATAATCTACATGGTATGTTACATAGTATTGGTTTTTGATACAACATAGAGGGTTTTGAAAGCACCGCAGAAGATATGCATCCCCTTTATTCCAAAGGGTTTCAGATCAAACACTGAATACATCCATTGAAGGGTTTCTAAAATGTTTCTCTGAGATAGCAGAAATTTCCTATGAAGCATATACACAAAACATTTCTAGAATAGTGCACCAACTACGAAATCTCTGTCGCAAAGGATTGTACACACTGGGAAAAGAAAACATTAACGTTGACCTGAAGGAAAACATGTGGTAGCACTTCTTGATCCAGATTGATCCTAAAGGCACCTAAATGTCTGTAACGACATATAAATAACCCTATTATCACCGAAATTAATGTAGCGACATCTAAATGACCCAAACCATTACATGACACAAATCCTAATGGCGACGAGTGATTATGAACACTAATGGCATAAGAGTGACTATAATGACAATGATGACGATGATTTTGTTGATGATGTACTTAATGATGACAACGAGGATGATGATGAAGACGATGTTGATGTACCATATGACATTGATGATGATGATGATGACAACGTCGATGTATGCAATGATGATGCACGTGATAATGCTTCTAGATACCGATTGATCCTAATGGAACTTAAATGTTTGTAATGACATATGAGCAACATATTAATATCACCTAAATGACTCTAATGACATTTAGTTGTCATTGACAACATTTGAGTGACCTTAATGGCATCTGAGTGATTATAACAACATGACATGGATCCAAATGGTGATGATTGATGATGGACCATAGTGGCATATGAGTGACCCTATACACGATGATGACAATGATGGGGCCAATGATGTACTTGTTGATGAGGATGATGATCACCATGATTTCATTGATGATGTACCTATTTATGTTGATGTCGATGATGATGACGATGACAACGATGATGATGATGCAATGTATGATGTACTTGACAATGACATTCACTTGTCCTCAACAACATTTGAATGACTTAATGGCATTAAGAAAAACCATTGTCAATGATTTGCAATAGGTGGGAAAAAGAAGTTATGTTTTGTTGGTCAATATTCTAAATTGAAATCCTTTTCTAGACCTCCATTCCACATAGACATAGTTTTTATTCTATTTGAGTTCAATATATGTAGCATATTCAAGATTTGTCTCATTACTATATTGATTGATTTAAAATTAAAAACTAATATATAATTATTTAAAATTTGTTTTTTATTAATATAAATAAAAAAATAAAGAAACCAATATATAATTATCATTACACAAATTTATTAATTCATATCAAAAGCATTTTCATAAACAAAGACAAAGAAAACAAGCAGAGTTGATAAGGCAACAAGTCCCTGTGAAGCAACTTTGCAAATAAAGATATAATAATAATTGGCTTATTAAAAAAGTACTGAAAATAAATCAAGGAAAATACCTTTATATCATTGTCCTTGTATTGACACATTTGATATTTTATGGTTGTCTCTACACCTTGACCCAATTGATATTATAGGGCGAGGATGTGCAGTTAGTTATGAATATGAGGTGAGGACGTGCATGCATAATAATCCTTAGTTATGACTATGGGGTGAGGATTTAAAAAGAAGAGGATGTGAAGTCATGTAATTTTTATACATATTTTGGTGGCGAGTGCCAAGGACAAATGTTGTGAGAAACCACAAATGTTTGGAAGGACGAAAGGAGATTACATCATGATCATGCCACCCATAAAATTGAAGACTATTGTTGAGCCAAAAGTTTTTTTAATTTTTTTTATTAATAATCATTGTGCTTCTTTCGTCCAAATGTTTTTTCTAACTCATTATTTCTCCATATCGTGTGCCCAATGACCCCTCTCTATATCAATGCATAAATCAACCTCTGCATAGTTTTTTATCCTAGTTGCATGCCATTATTTTTAGTTCCATAACATCGAGTGTTGTTTATATAGTTATCGTGAGTCCATGATATTCATGAAAGAAATACAGTTTTATAGAGGAGGACTCATCAAGCCAACCATTTGAATTTCATTTTGATGAAAAATGAGTGGACGTTAGTTGCTAGGTTCACATAGGTAGTTGGAACAAAGTTTGTAGTAGACTAGTAGTTGTTCTCCATTGTTATAACCATAGTTACTGATACATTTTCCCACCTTAGATTGTAGCCCCAAGTGACTTCAAAGTTAGAGTCACATCCCGATGGCTAGTGCCTCATAGCGGTCAGTGATCACTCGTCATCTTACATAGCTAAGCAGTGAGTCATTATAATTTATGATATGTGAGTGAGCCGTTATAATTTATGATATTTCCGATATTTTGAATTACGAGCATAGGAAATTCAAAATCTTGAGAAATTTACATGAATGGGTATGAATGTTGATATAAAACGATGGAAAATAAATGTTGATAAATTCAGTTCTTTTCTTTAAGGACAGTTTTAACTTTACACTTCTATGCTGGACTAAAACCCTCGTTTGAAAAGGTTCAAATTTAAACGCGTAAGGGAACGATAGGGTGGCGACTGATCCAAAGGATGAGATTTACGTTACTTGTTTCCATTTCAAATATTCCAAAACAATGGAAAAACCACCAAATCTAGCACCGTCACATTTGTTGAGACTGCTGAAAGGGTGCAACAATTCATTCTCCAAACTGGGGTAGAAGTCTGAAGTGTGCTGGGATCGAGGAATACGGCCTACTAGATCTGCAACCTACACAAGAAAGGATGATATTGATGCTCAAATATGTTGTGGTTTGAGATAAGACGACCAGGTGTGTCCACTCTGAAACTCTGGTCTCCATATTTGCTCAATCACAAGCAATGGGGTTATTTAAAAAAAAATCAGGAGATTATTAGTTTGTCTAATAGTTTTCCCAAGCATCATTACGTACTTCTGGGCATTTTTTGAACTTCAAACAATAGCCTCCAGTAGTGAGAGGTTTCACTTTTTAAATCTGGGCAGATTTTAGGGCATCCAAGCAAGGTCGATCCACATTCCTGTAGTGGTCGTTTCGTATTTCCATCCGTCCATCCATGTCTCTGTTAAATAACTTATGGTTGCTTAGAATCAATCTATGTAGATCTGGTAGTGAAATGATTTAAGCTTCAGTTCCCCCATCCCATCTATCAATTCCAAGCTAGCCACACACGTTCTTCTTTTTCAAATAAGAAAGTAAGTCTGTCTTTCCCATGCTGATAGATGAAGACTAAAAATCGCTAGATCAGCAGCTCCTCCAGAATGACTGGTAATACCACTCCTCTCCAGTAGTGAGAAGTTTCACTTTTTAAATATGGGTAGAGTTTAGGGCATCCAAGAAAGGTCGATCCACATTCCTGTAGTGGTCGTTTCATCTTTCCATTTGTCCATCCATGTCTCTGTAAAATAAGTTCTGGTTGTTTAGAATCAATCTATCTGGATCTGGCAATGAAACGATTTAAGCTTATGTTCCCCCATCCCGTCTATCAATTCCAAGCTAACCACACACATCCTTCTTTTTCAAATAAGAAAGAAATTATGTCTTTCCCACGCTAATAGATGAAGACTAAAAATTGCTAGATCAATAGCTCCTCCAGAATTACTAGTAATACCACTCCTCTTCTGTCTTACCGATTTGAAGGGTCAGTAAATCATAATGTAAAAGGGTGGCATGCTAATGTGCTTAGGGTGAGGAAATAGTAAAAGGGTGGCATGCTAGTAATATTCTTTCTCTTACCGAGAGGAAGAGCCTTTCTAAGTTCCAGATCTTGGAGATGCCTTATCCCAAATGCCTTCTCCTCATTCTCATCTAGCAATAACATGACCATCGTCCATATCTCTGAAAATACATGCAGCATTTTGATTGGATGCATCACAGAACAAGGGGCAGGGTTATATATTGAAACTTGAAGGTTGATGGGATTGATGTGTTAGAATAATCAACCCATAGTATTTACCCACTTAGACATTAATTCATTTATTTTGTCTTATTTGCCTAGTCCATGAGTCCCACCATGTGCAAGTTGATAATTGCCTATCCATAGAGGTCAAACTTGCCATTATTGACTCATGGAGCGCTTGGGAAAGCCTTAGGAATCAAATCTGCTTTATTCCTGGCCTCCTAGGCGCCCATCTGCTTTTTCTACTTTATTCCCTGCTTTTTCAGTGTTTTAAGGCACATAGGAAAGCAAGACTAGGTGAGGTGAATCAGCTTTGTTGCCTCTTCCTCCTCCACTCTTTCCTCCATGAAAAAGCATGTATGAGCTGCCATTTGACCACTCTTTAGCTTGCCCATGCGCCCTTGCTAATTCATGGGGTCCTTGATAGATTTGGGATCAGCATTTTACACCTATGGGGGATTTTCCTATTTTGGGTAAGCCTGCTTTATGCTAGATTTGGATGCTTCCTTATGCATTCGATTTGCTCATGTATTATATATATTCAAAAGCCTATGTTATTACAGGGTTGGCTATTGTACACTCAGTTAATATAATTTTGTGTTACAGCTCCATATTCAGTCTCCATTGTTGATAATTTTGCATGATCAATTGTTAATTGTTGTGGGTGAAATTAATCTACTGCAGGCCTGGATTTCTACATGGTATCAGAGCCATTGTAGGTTGTTACTCTCCTTCAAAAATTGTTTTGCAGGTTCGACATCAAGACTGGGATCCTTCTACTGACAGCCGGGACAGATTTTCTAAAGCTATGGATTCACAGAAAACTATCCTCACTCCCTTCAACTTTTTTGAATGGAAAGAAGAGATGGAGATCTTGTTGAGAGCGAAAGGTCTCTACAGGGTGACTATGGCTATAGAAGAAGAGCCCAATGCTGCTGCAGAGAAGATCAAATGGCACAATCGGAGAGATGAGGCCTATGGCCTCCTATGTCTCAGTATTTCCCGAGACCTCCTTTTCCATCTCGATGGATTGAATTCATCGGATCAAGTATGGGAGAAAATTTCTGAACTCTTTGGAAAGACAGATGAGATGAGGGGACACCAGATTGAAAATGAGCTGATCTCCCTGAGTTCCAGTAATTTTGAATCCCTGCAACTATATTTCTCCAAGTTCAAAGCACTAGTTTTGCAGCTGAAACAGTGTGGTATTGAAAAGAAAGATGAGCATCTCGTATTGTCCATCCTCTCGAAGCTAGGGCCTGATTACTCAGTCTTTGTTTCGACCTTCTATGCCACAAAACTCACAGCTCAAACCTGGAAGATGCCGAGCCTTGCAGATTTCATGGAATCTCTCACACAGGAACAAGACAAGCTGGTGATGATGGGCACCATCAAACCTTCCAAAGACCAA
>LPNX010235994.1:367861-441813 GCA_001517045.1 Pseudotsuga menziesii
GATGATAGATCATTTGATGACAATTTTATAAGTGATAGCTACTAGATGACTGATGTTATATCCGTACTAAATGGCTAAATATATGTTTTCATGTTTTCTATAGATATTTTGGCATTATGCATGGTTTTTAAAATATATGCATCAAAATATAATAAAACATGTGTTATATAAAATGTGTTCCACTCACCATTCCCAACAATCAGTGTATGCACATAGTTCATGATGTTTCTCTTTGTTTGGCATGGAATCATTTGCTTTGAGCTTGAGCGCCTTTATGCTTGCTCACTTTTACGCCTAACGAAATCACCCGATGAAGTTGGGAGAATGAACTCGTTGAAGCTAGGCCCAAGGTATTGGAGATGAAATAAAACAAACGGGCCGGGAGAGATTAACCCTTGGCTTGCTGTTGGATTGCTACTTAGCTGGTTAGCTTTATTCTTACTGGCTTAATGAGTTATTGAATTGCCTAATGGTCTGTGTTGAGCTACCTAATGGCATGTAAGAATGTCCTCCCTGCTTAGGTTCTTTCAATAAGTCCTTATTTATATTTTGACTTTGATAAATCCCGTTTCAAGGGTAGAAACAAGCTGAACTTTCTTCCTTGTATTCCTAATAGCCAGGAGGTTAATTTAAGGGGCTCACCCATTGGCTAGCCAACCTATATCCAGTTATCATCGCCAGTCACATTGTTGTTGTCATTGGGTCCTTTCCATACAACTAATAATCCATATATATAGTTTCTAGTTTAATACCTTCCATGTTGGTTATTACTTAAACAGAATAATGGCCACTTAAGAAGTCAGGTTAGCCCCAGACCTTGTAACAAAATTTACTTCAAAATTAGGTCGACCCCAGTTTGTTTCTTCCATAATCTGGGCTGTATTCTTCTTTCCTATTGAATGGAGTTTCATAACAAAACCAACTCTACAAAAAATAATCCATAGATCATGCTACATACTGTTGTCCTTATAAATATGTGTTGTAGGTGAAGGAACAAATGGGTTTATTATACTATAAAAATATTACCATCAGCTGCCATACTCTAATTATCTTTATTGTGCAAAATAGGCCTTTTTTCCAACACTGCCCTATGACATGCTTTAGAAGTGAACCAAAGCATTTTTCAAATTGTGCCCTAATTCCCACCCCATACTACTGATTCCAAACTGATGTATCTCAATAGAAGAGACCAAGCAAGTATTTCCTCAGTATAAAGCGCTAAAATCTGGTCATGGAACAAAAGATACCTACTTGGTCATGACTACTCGTATTTTAAAAATATATGCATCAAAATATAATAAAACATGTGTTATATAAAATGTGTTCCACTCCCCACTCCCAACAACCTTGGAACAACCACTGCCCATGATAAAATACTATGACATTGTTCAAATATATAGCAGCAAGAACTTATCAACATAAAGATTTAATATGGACCTCAAATGACAAATATATCTGCAAATCTTGTTGGTTGCAACAAGAATACTTCACCCCTTATTGATATGGTTTTATAATTTTCAAAGAACACATGTTAATACATCATGTTCCCAGCAAACCCAGTTATCTATATGAGGAATGAATCTTGCATTGTTGGAAAATTCAAAAGAGTATGGGATGGCATTCTGTAACTAGCAATGGTCACTGTAATAAATGATATCAATCTGTAAAATGTAAAATAATGTAATATAAATTTATGACTGCTATCAAGGGGACAAATTAGTAATGAAATAATTATTGGTTTAAGGGTCAATCAATCATGGGTTGAGTTCACTTGGCAAGGGGCAGATCCTGAAGGAAATAGTCTCACACCAATCAGAATAAAGGCTTTTTGAGGTGAAACATATGCATTTAAGTTTTTGTACTCAAGTCACGCATGCATACTCTAAACTCTAGAGGCATTCTTGAAACATTTGATCCATTGACCATGTGCCTTTCCTGGAAACATACAAGAATCAAACAAGACATTTGTAGTAATGACATGAACATGGAAAGGGTAGCGAATTTTGTACTGTCATTTATTACCTAGTTCATTTGTCTTAAATCTTACGTTATTCAAGTTGTCACCCTCTATCCAGTATTGGAGTATCTGTAGCTTTATTCATTTAATGTAATGTTGATTAAGATGATTTAATTATGTAATCAAAATATCACTACTGAAGAGTATTTGTTAATTATTTACTAGATCATTTAATGTACCCAACTATATTTTCTGTTGAGAATCTACAAGGTTACTTGCTATTTTGATGTCCAATTGGGAGTATGACTCTCCAGGAATTATCTATGCAATACAATTGATGTAATTTCCCATTAACATTACTCTATCAATTCCATCCACAGTGAAATCTAAGTATTTTAAGCACTGACATTCAGAGTTTAGGTATCCATATTACTCTAGATTTCAGTGCATCATCTTAACCATCTTGGCTAACTTCAAAATCTCAAGAGAAAAGCTTAAAACAACACGAATGCCATAGCTACAATATAAAGTGAGATGGAAA
Source organism: Pseudotsuga menziesii (assembly GCA_001517045.1). Lineage (NCBI taxonomy): Eukaryota > Viridiplantae > Streptophyta > Pinopsida > Pinales > Pinaceae > Pseudotsuga > Pseudotsuga menziesii. Next base: position 370,360 of record LPNX010235994.1, read on the forward strand.
AATCATTTCTTTGCACATACGTGATACCATAGCATGCAGGCCAAGTGCTAAGATAGAAGCAAACAGAGTTTAGACAGATTATTAGTACCCTTCTGTCAATATCATAAAAACATGCTAACAAAAGTTTTCCTATACATTCATTAGTAAAATATCTGCCTATCAGACTTACTGGGTCTATGCCAACATTAGATCCTGGAGACAAGACATCAATTAACCATTCACTAACAGTGGGGACCCTAGCAGTGCCTGCTTGCATAAGCATCCAATCAAGACCTAACTGGTTCTCTGCCTATAAGCAAGTTGTTCACTTTTGAGTACAAAATTAAAAAGTAAGATTTACTGATTCAAATGTGCTTTGTTTGACAGTAATTTCTCTGATATGAAATATGGATATCTGATTTGTAAATTCATATACATGAATAAAGAAATCGCTGATAATGGTAAATATATAATGTCAATGAGTTAAAAACACGTCCTTACGTTTTTAGTGCTACCATTGGCTTCATGTTTTCCTGTTTTTCTTTTACCTTTGCTAGAGAAAAGATACTCACAAATATGCAGTGCCATCTCATGTTCGAAGTTCTTGAGTACTCATGAGTGGACTTTTTTGTCTGTGTGGATGAAATGGAAGAATGAACAGACCTTGATGAACTTATAGTTTCTCATGAAAGGTACCTTAATGTGTTTGTAGAGAAGTCACTTCTTGGGGAATGATCTCATCATTTATATAAAACAATGATAAAACACTGTTTTCATTGTTTGATCTCATTTTATGCTTTAGGAGCCATGGGGATAGATTATATGAAAGTGCCCATGAAATGCAGGAGAGGTATATTGTTTCCCTTTTCCTCGTCCATGTAAATTGGTCTCTTTGTTGATAATAGTAGGTCATAGGGCCAACATTTTTTGTTATATATGTAACATATTTCTGCCATGTATTTCACAGTAACGTGTGAATTTTGCACTTGTTTACTATAGAGTTGAAACATATTATTTCTGCTATGTATTTCACACTAAAGTGTGAATTTTTACACTTATTTACTATAGAGTTGAAACATATTCAAGGCATAAGTCCAAGAGAGAACCTCAAAAGTTGGGAGCTTGGGTTAGCGGAGGCAGAAAGTCCTCATTAGGAGAGTTTCTACATGCAATGGGAGAAAAGATGGATGCTTACATTGCTGAGTATTTGTCTCTATTAGAGGGGTTTGTTGCTCAAATGCCACTTCAACATAATGTTGATTTGAAGTTCCTCTTGTTTCAGCTTGATTTCACGGAGTTTTACGGAAAACAACAATTGAATACACTTACAAAACCAACTAAATTGAGGAGGAATTCTATGAGGGGTGGGAAACAGTGACAGAGTACTTGAAAGATTGGCATTGTTTTCAGAGTCTGCATCATTGGCTGAGTGATATGGAGTATCCCCATCAGTTCCTGTAGTGAGCATTGACTTCATTCATCGGTCTTACCATTTTAGGCTCTGCTAATTGACTACCAGTGTTGTGCTTCTAATTTATTATTTTAGAAGAATTGAATTTCTATGTCATCCTTGCCCATGTTTGATTTTTTACAGTATGTTTGCATTCTATGCAGGCGATTCATTCATTTTAACCTCATAGCTGAAGGAGTGTGGGATATTTAACCTTGCCCATCTTTGATTTTTAACTGTCTATTTGCATTCCATGTAGGCGATTCTTTCATGTTTAACCTGATAGGTGAAGGAGTGTGGGATATTTTAGCATCGCAGTAATCTAAGGTATTTTGATATGATTTGTCAACCAACAATAATATATGTTATTGATGAATAATTCTTTAACACATGTCAGGAATGTTTCACTACATTTAGTTGCTTCCTTTTTACATTGATATAAAACAGACTAGATTATGCATGAATATTGTCTTGCTAGGGAATATTAAAGCCAAGAAATTATGCTAGCAGGAAGGAATCCTTGCATGTAAAAGTGGACAAATTTATCCCATCATAAACAACCTTTAGTTTGTTAATGCCCATATTTTTTTCTAAACCTCTGTTGTTTTCAAAATATTTTGTTTTTAGCTCTCTAAAACTGCTATTTTTCTGAGTTTTCTTAGGCATATACTACAAGTCAGATATATAAGAGGGGGATTAGCCATAAATGTTGTCGATCACTTGCAAAATCTTGGAGTTAAGCCCTTTATCATTAGTGTCATTGGAAAACAAATAGCAGGTGTGGTTATGTGAATGCATAATCCCTTTATCATTAGTATCTAAGAAGAGAAAATGGTGTTGAAATGGAGTTGTTGTGTTGATGAGCATTAAGAATCTATTGATTGATCCACACAATGTAATGGAGAATTGGGATATCAATTATGTGGATCCCTGTAGTTGGAGCATGGTGTTCTACTGGTAACTCAAATACTACATTGTGAGATCTCCTCATTCAAACTTGGGTTGCTCTCTGTCATTTGGTTTTCCCTTAATATAACAGCTTGTTTGATTGACTGAATGCTGCAAATAACAGATTCATAATTTTTTTGTTTGATGGTGTCTTCTAGGTATATGCTTGAATACTAATTTGATTTCAATGTATATTGTGTGGCATAGGGGAGTCCCCAACCAGAACCTATCAAGGACATTATCTACAATCATCAGTAACCTCACCAATCTTGTGTCTATGTAAGATAGCAAACACTCATGCATTGGGAGGATTTTAACTATGAGCTTCGCGACATTTTTCTTGTAATTAGATTTTCTAAATTTGATATTTGAATAGATATATTTTGAGTTGTAGTTTGAAACTTGGAGATTTTTTAACAGCCTTCTGCATAATAATGACATATTAGGACCTCTTCCTAAAACATTAGGGAAGCTTGGAAAGCTTCAAACACTAGACCTTTCCAACAATCATTTCAGCGGTGTTATACCCACTTCATTAGGCCAGCTGAATAACCTCAAGTACCTGTGAGTGTAAAATGTTCTTCATTTCATCTCATGGGAATATGTAGATACTGGTTAATGTTGGGTTGGCTCCTGATTCGGTCATTGGTTGTTTTGGACAATTTAGGAGGCTGAATAATAACATCCTTATCGGATCATTTCTTGGATCACTAGTCGACATCCCTCTACTGGCATTTCTATACATTTCTACACTCTTCCTTCATTTCTAAGTGGATACGTGGGATATTTCCCATTTAGGTGTTTAATCATACCAGGTTTAGTTTCTGAATTGAACCCGTTTTTTGCATTGCAGGTATTTGCCCTACAACAATCTCAGCGGGTCAGTCCCAAACATTCATGTGATCAGGACCTTCAAGTAAGAACAACTCTGTTGAATAAGACATGTTTAATGTATTGTGTATTATGGATCATTGTGTCCTGAATTGAAATAGGTCAAATGGATTAAATTCCAAACAGAAATATTGATTGTTGAGAATTTGTGTTTTGATTAGTGTTAGAGGAAACCCTATGCTATGTGGGTCATGTGCTACACATCTTTTCCCTAGAGAAGCTTGTTTGATTATCTATAGTGCATCGTTGAGAGGTAAGAACTTAGGTTGGGGAAGATCGTAAGCTTTATTTAGAGAAAGAGGGGTGCATTCATTGATTGACGTGACATTTTTTTATGTTGTGGGTTGTGCTTATGACATTTCTACCAATTGTTTGATATAGGGAAAGGGTCAACTCTTGAAGTATTTGTTACTAGTTGTATGAATATTTGTTTTGGTTGAGGGCACCTTACATTCCTCTCTCTGAATGGAAGGAGATACACAATGCTACCAAAAAGTGGGGTTTTGAGGTGAGATTGGAGGTTTGACTTGGTAAAATTATTGGGGAGGGAAAGGTTTCCTAAGCGACTCTTTAATTTATACAAATAACTCTTTAAAGGATACTTTCTTCAAGTTGTCATATGTATGGCATGAGTTTGTCACAAGTCCTACATGACACAAGTGGTTGTATGTTTAGTTGGATAGGAGGATGATAAGTTGTATGATGAATTTCATTAGGAACAAAAATGGGTTTCATGTGAAAGGCAATGGTGGATATCCACTATTGCTAACTTGGTTTACATAGTATAGGGTAGGTACTCCTATGTTACAACATTGGGTTAGAATTTTTGTATGAGTACTCAAATGAGTACTGAGGTATGCTAAGAATTTTCATTTGAATAAGGTGAGATAGATTGGACATGATTTTGGGATAGCATTGATTGACCCGAAGGTGCACGATACTAGGGTGAAAGGATCTATATAATGAGTACAAGAAGAGGACTCCATAGTCCAAGGGATGAGGGATGAGAGAAAAAATGGAGGAGAGAGCCTTTGCTTGAGAAAGGGAAGGGCTGATGGAAACTTCCTAGTGGATTTTTCAAAGTGTAGAGATTGAACGGATTCATGTTTCCACAAACAATGAAAGGGTAGAGTTGGAAGACCGCCCACCTCCCCTCAATATAAAATCCATAGCAACTTACTCAGTAACTAAGAATAATTACAAAACTTGAAGGGAATTCTTGTTCAGTCTTCAATAATGCAAAAATTATCTGGTTCTTAATATATAAACACTACATTCTGTTGTATGATGCAGGTTGCGTTGGTAAATAAATGTATGCAATGTCATATCAACCAAGTTTTGCATTGGGACATCAAAGGTAATTTCTTGATTTTATCAATCTTTTTTCTTGTCTTTCTTTCATTATGAGATATGAATATTGAAACAAGTGTTTGAACATGGAATTTTATGCTTTAAATATGATATTATCTGCCAATTGATAATAATTCGATTCTAAAGATTATGGATTTTTTCATGACAAGATCTTTCTGTAGTGACCAAAATGGAAACCTGACCAATAAAGTAATCACATTGTGATGTAGGTAAGTGAAATATGACCTATTTTATGATCACAGTGAATTTTTTCTATATTATGAATGCTTTCTTATTTACAATACAAAATCTAGATGGAACTTCTTTAGGGTGTTGATTTTGCATTCTAATGTTATGTGTATCCCCTGGAGCTTCCATTTTTTGCTTCTTTGTTTTTTATGTTAGAAACAGTAAGCTCACTGCCATCAAGTATTCCTCTGACATGGAAGGTTTTGCATTCATATTTAAATGGATGTTGTTCGTAGCCCTTAGGTAGCTATACCCATTTCCAACATCTACACAATGACTACAGAGTAGAGTCCTATGCCTTGTCATGATTGAAGTTTGTTAATTATATCCGATTTTATTCCTTCTCCCAATGTTATTCTTGGTTTTCCAAAGAAAAAGATAAAAAGACAGCCTCATCCTATACTCTATGGCCCCATGAATATGTTTATATCCAATGCTATTGGGGATCATTTAGATCTCCCAATGCAAGCACTGCAACATCACCCTAGGAATCAAATAAACATTATGAATTGGCATCACAATATATCCTAACCATTTGTCCTTGTGGATACTCATTAACTTGATGGAAGAAGGAACTTTTCTCATCTCATGGTGGATAGGATCCATTTGAAGCACCAATTATTGGGTTGATCTTCCTCTTTTGATTCTCCTTATTGATCCACTTATACATGGCTCTAGGATGATCATGCTTATCTACTATAACCTTGGCATCCACACTAAGATAATTGTTGTTGATAGGTCTCATATTGTGGTACACTTATGGTTGCTAGGGAATAGTGATTTTTCCAATCCCATTAAGCCAATTTCTTGAGTTTTGTTCAAAATTCCTAGAAAAGGTTTATGGATTTCATAACTTGCTTGATCATATATTGTGAACTTATACAATCTATCATCCTTTTTCTAGCCATTAGATACTCAAAGTTGTGTATTGATCATTTTTACCATTATAGAGGACTATGTAAGTTAGGTTCCCAAATTCTTAAATGGTTCTAGCTCAATGGAAGAGCGCTTGCCTTACAAGCAGGAGGATTGGTGGTTAGATTCCCCCGTGCCCTAATGATATTATAATATCGGTTAAAAACAACTAAATCAGTAACCAAAAAATAAGAGATAAGTAGCCAAACAATGAGAGATAAGTGACCAAACAAAATGACCAAAATCCATATATAAAATTACTAAAAATGACTAAATTAGTGACCAAAAAATGAGAGATGCAAAACTAGGCATTAAAAAGGATGCAACACGTGGCGCTAATGATGAAGCTAGACATGGCATTGATATGGTAGCAAAATGAGACGCAAAACTAAGCATTAAAAATGATGCAACACTTGGCGCTAATGATGAAGGCAAACATGGTGCTACATAGGAAGCAAAATATGGTGCAACAATAGAAAAAATATTTGGCATCATTTTGGTAGCAAAACACGATGAAAAAATGAAGCAAAAATTGGTGCAAATTTGGAAGCAAAAATTGTCACATATTTGGAAGTAAAACATGGTGCAAAATGGGATGCTAAAGTGGTAGAAAAAATGGATGCTAATTTGGATGCTAACATGGTGCTATTAAGGATGCAAATATGGCGCTAACGAGGATGTCATTTAAGAAGCAAACGAACACTCACTAGGAAGCAAAATATGACGTTATTTAGGAAGCAATCCTCGACATTGTTTAGGAAACAAAGTTGGACGCTATTCTAGAAGCAAAAAAATATTTGGACGTCAGAAAGGATGCTATCTAGGAAGCAAAAAAAGACTTTTTTTGAGACGCTTTAAGTTTTGTCCATGACGTGTCCCATTTAGCGTCTAGTTTCACCACTCAATGTAAAAAAAATTACACTAAAAAGGGACGCTAATTCCAGGATTTGTTGTAGTGTATATATATATATATATACATTGCCTCCCCGACTTACTCTTGGTCAAAGGTGGGGACCTTGATGAGAAACTTAATTTGTTTTGAAAGTAATCCCGTGATTTTTGTCTTTATCTCCATTTAGTACAGATAGGTGTCGACAAGGGAGATCAAGGTGGATGATATGCGCTACACCTTTGTCGATCATAAATTTATGGAGCAGCACTGACACTGTGCATAGAAATCTTTCATGTAAGTCGTCGTGGAATCGACTTTTTACGTCATCTAGCTCTGCTTGTTTTATTCGGTTGTGGGGAGGACAGTGCAATGGCCCCTCAGTAAAGCAGGCTCAACAGAGACGTTCTTCTATATTAGAAATCTTTTAACCACTTTTCCCTCCCAGTATTTAGGATTACCATCTTTTCTTTTTCCTTGGCCCCCTTCAGATTGACCCCCTCCAGTTCTCGGCTCTTATGCTATAAGGTATTTTTGATCGCTCAAATTCCCCTTTAACGTTCCACTCCTTCTTCTGTTACCCAATCCCCAAGGGGTTTCAAATGGTCTAGAATTCCACCTATGTACCTTTGTTCGTTCTTCATGGAGTTTAACACAACAATGGTTCCTCGCATCAATGACTAAAGCCCCCTCTGGGGACCCCCTATTTTCCTCCCATTAAACCTTCTTTCTCTTCAAAGTCCGCCATCCTTTCCAGATTTGGTTCATCTCCACATCTGTCAATCACTCTGGATTGCCATGTTGCTCATTCAGGTATGTTCCTCCCTTTCATTTTTTTATTAGGCTTACGTGGTTACTCTTCATGAGGTGTTTGTAGCATACCGTGCTAATTGAAATTGGGCGACCCCAATAGCTCGTCCGGTCAGGTTCTATCCTCCCGGTCTGCTATTTCACAAAAAAGGATAAACAGGGGGTGGGGTGTTTCCTATTCATGTCGGGCCCCTGGGCTTGCCCAATTATTATTGTTGCGCATTGAATTAATCCATGAACGATTAATAAGCAGGAAATTGCGTACGTAAGGGATGGGACCTTGCACACCGCTTGAGCGTGTCCAGGGTGGAGAGAGAATGGAAATCTTATTTGATCTATGTATTGGAGAACGACCGACTAAATTGCTACCTATGAAAAGCGTATATGTTTAGGGGCAGGCTACCACCTGGCCAACCATGCTTCGTCGTGCAATACCGATGGAGCGAAATCCGCGTGGAGCATTTAATACATGGGACCTTAAATATATTGGTTTCATATATGGATGGATATGGTTCCACCCCTAATCCAAACAACACTAGTCCACACATTAATGGACATTTGGAGCTAGCTCGTTCTGATACACTATAGAGTCTTTCAGAGGGAATGCATCTTTTTGAGGCGCTCGATGCAATATTATATACTGGACATTCGGAGCTAGCTTGTTCATATAGCTATCAATCAAATCTTTCAATCCTCGTTATTGCGCCGAGAGGCGCTCTACAGCCCAGTATGGGGGAGATCGCCCGGTATGGGGGAGATCTTGTAACGTTATGTAACGTTGTAATGTTACGTAACGTTTCTTGTAACGTTATGTAACGTTGTAATGTTACGTAACGTTACATAGATGTTGGCTATAAAAAACAAAACTTTTAATTATCTTCCAAAATAAATGTCGGCCACAAAAACAATCTAATATGGGTGAGATGTTGTAATGTTTCTACCTAACAAAATAATAATAAATAAATAAATAATTTAATTATCTGCCATAAAAAATTGTCCGTGAGAAAAACAACACAATATATGAGAGACGTTGTAATATTTCTACTTAACAAAATAATAAAAAATAATAAAAATAAAAAATTGAATTATCCGCAAAAAAAATGTTGGTCATGCACTCGTTTTAAAACCATGTGCAAGGCCTCTTAAAAACCCATGGTTTTATTATACATGGTTTAGGAGGGCCTTACAACTGGTTTTAAAGCCATGTGCAAGGCCTCCTAAACAGCCCATGGTTTTGTTGTACATGGTTTAGGAGGTAGTTGCAAATGGTTTTAATACCATGTGCAAGGCCTCCTAAACAACCCATGATTTTAGGAGGGCCTTGCACATGGTTTTAAAACTATGTATGGGGGAGATGTTTTAATGTTTTTTCTTAACAAAATAAAAAATATTATATGCAGCCATAAATAGTATTAAATATTAATAATAAAAATATTATTTGTGGACCTTAAATAAAAAAATGTGCCTTTTGTTCTGAATCACATTAAAGCTGATAGTTGAGTGCAATACTTAAGAAGAGGTCTGCACCTCCAAATATTTGATCCCTCTCGACGCTTGATAGAGCCTGGGATTTGGATCTATGCTGGTGTTAGTCCTCAATCAACTATTTATTCATCATATTGTATACAGATCAAGGCCTAGTTTAAGCCATTAGTAAGCGCTTTCCAGCCAGCAAATATACCACTTGTGACTATTTGACTCGAAACTGATCGATCTAGTCATGAGCACCGGTTGTGACTATTTGACCTGAAACTGATCGATCTAGTCATGAGCAGGTTGAAGAGAGCTCTAACGGACCTTGGAGGACCGAACCCACGTATTTGGAAAAATACAACCAAGATCAGATATAGTTGGTTTTCCGTGAAATCTATTTCAGTAGATCGTGCGTTTAATATATATATATATATATATTCGAAAGAAAAAAAGCTAATTTTTATTAATAAAAAATTGCATACTAGATATAGTATGTGTTTTGTTCTTGTTATATGCAGATTTACAACTGTTCTTACATCTATTCTGATGTAGATGTTCCTCCTTTTCGGGATCATATATATATATATATATATATTCCCGAGAAAAAAACTATTTTATTTATTGAATAAAACATGAATTGCTTTTGCAAGCTTACATTATATCACACATTGAGTTCGTGTTATATATATATATATATATATATATATATATATATCATTTCTTGTGTTTAACATTGAAAACATCGGTTTTCCTAATGCCTTGTATTTTACCACATGATGCTTATTGATTTTGCACTTTTAACTACCACTTGCTTTAAATGTATTACTTGTTTTTTTAATTTAGACCCATCCTATCCTAGAGGATACATGCTTATGAGTTTCCACATCCTACTCAATATATTTTTGCATATAATTTTTGTATGTATATTCCATGTGCACGGAAGATAGTTGCATGCCCTATGGCACTTGTCCCTTTTATTGTGTTATAGTATTTTTATTATTATTTTTTATTCTTTATAATATGAAAAATAAAATAAAAACAAAATATTAAAAAAATGTTTGAGGAGAGGGGTGACCTAGATCTTTATTATGTTCTATAAAGAACTTTATACACTGTCATTTCACCTTTGAGCACATGTGTCATATTTTCCTTCATAAATAGGGCTTTAGTACTTACGTTAGGATTTGTACCAAGATTTATAGTTTTATACTTCTTCAATTAGTTAGCCTTCCTGTAGGATTGAATAACTCTCGAGTTCTCTTTATTTCATTGCCAAATCATTTATTTATACATTGTATCTAGTGGTTGAGTTCCGTATTCCAACCAACCTTTTTAGCTTCCTACGTGACTGTTCATATTCATATTATATTTACATTATTTACATAATATATGGAACCATAATCCGAGGATTAGGTGTCCAACATTCCCCTTCTTAATCTGAAGGAGTCTTTGTGAGTCTGAGCATGGTTCTAAATTTTTCGAACTTTTCTCATCCAAGTGATTTGGTAAAGATGCCAACAATTTGCTCATTTGTGGAAAAATGTCATAAATGAATTGTCTTGGCATATACATGATGTTGAATTGAATGGTACTTTCTGTTGATGTGCTTGGTTTGATCATGGAATCTGTGGTTTTTTTCCAAATTGATTGTATAAGTGTTGTTGATAAATACAGGAGTAGAATTCTCTTTATTCTCTTACAAATATTCAAGTATATTCCTAAGCCATACAATCTCCTTTGTTGCTTCTACAGCTGCCACATATTCTGCTTATGTTGTCGAACTTGTTGGAACTGACTGTTTGTGTGATCTCTAAGAAATAGTTGTTGATCCAATACTCATTGTGTATCCAGAATTTGATACTCTCATCTCTTTGTCACCATCAAAGTCTGAATCGGTGTACCCATTGAGTTTGAAGTCTTCCACCTTAGTGTACTTGAGTCCAAAGTCTTGAGTCCCCTTAAAGTACCTTAGAACTCGTTTTGCTCTAGACCAGTGTCCTTCACAAGGTTTGTGCATGAATTTGGAAAGAATTCCAACAACATAAGAAATATATGGTCTGGTAGTGGTAAGGTAGATAGGGCTTCCTACAAGTTGTTGGTACTTAGTCGCATCCTCAAATTATTTTCCTTAACTTGATGTGAGCTTCAACTTTTATTCCATTGGATTTGAGAGAGGGTTGCATTCTGTCATGAAAAAATTGTTCAACAATTCTCCAACATACTTTTTCTAATATATGAATATGTACCTAGGGTGTTAATTCACTTCAATTCCTAAGTATTAATGAATATGTCCAAGATCAGTCATTTCAAAAAATTTCCTCAAATATTTTTTTTATGGATGCTATATAATCTTCATCGTTCCCTATCATCAAAAGGTCGTCTACATATACCACAAGAAATACAATATATCTTACAACTTTCTTCACAAACAATGTTGCATCATCATGATTAAAATGCTTGAAATTTAAATTTAGAATATGCTCGGATGGATTTTCATACCATTCTCATGGTGCTTGTTTTAGGCCATACAAGGATTTGATTTGTTTGCATACCCTATGTTCTTGTCCCTTCACAACAAAACCTTTTGGTTGAGACATGAAGACATTTTCTTTCAATTATCCATTCAAGAAAGTTGTTTACATCCATATGGTGGACTGTACACCCATTTTATGCTGCCATGAAGAGAAAAATGTGGATGGTAGCCCATTTTTATTGTGGGGATAATTTTTCTTGATAGTCAATTACTTCTTTTTGTGCATAACCTTTCACCACAAGACCTGCTTTATATTTGTCAAGTGAGACATCTTATTTGTATTTGTTCTTGTATACCCACTTGCAACCAATTGGTTTGGTTCCAACTGGAGGGTAAACTAACTTCTAGGTTCCATTATTTATGAGTGCATCATATTCATTTTGCATTACTTCTTTCCATTCATAACATGTAGCGTATTCTATGAAGGAAGTTGGTTCAAAGTTAGCAAATAAATTCAATTCACAATCAAATGAGACATCTATGTCATCACCTGAGTTATTTGCTTCTCCATTATCTTGTCTTGTTTATTTTCTCATTCCTATATTTCTGGCTTCATTTGGATGGACACTTTCAAGTGTCTTTATGTCCCACTTTTGAATATTTGTTGATGGTCTAGGTTGACCAGTTCGAGGTGCTTGATTCTCTTCAAATTTGAATCTTCCAATCCTTTCAATAACATCATCCAGTTTAGGTGAAGTGGTGGGAACTTATTCTTCATGAGGGGGTGTTGGTTCTTCAAAAGGAAATTACAAATATTGATCATGATCCAAGATTGGGATTCCCCCTTCAATGTTTGGAATTTCATTATCAAATTCATAATATTTCTTTAAATGAGAAAACCTCTCTAGACGATCCAGTTTTCTTTCAATATACTTGTCATTTGTATTAGTTTCAATAAAAATGATGTCTTTGGAAACAAAAAATTTCTTGTTTACCTCATCATAAGGAAAACATGCCTTAGAAGTGTCTAAAAACCCTAACAAAATGAATCTTTGACTTCCAGCACCAAGTTTGTTTCTTTTCTCCTTTGGTATCAAGGCATAGCAGGTGAAACCAAAACCCCTAAGATGCCTAACCGAAGGAAGGTAGCCAAACCACATTTCATGTGGAGGTTTTTCTTCAATAGCATGAAATGGACTTCTATTTCTCAAATATGTTGCACATACTACAACATCACCCCAAAACATCAGTTTCAATTTCTTGAAAACATCATTGATCTTTCCATATTCATTAATGTTCTATTCACGCTTTTTGCTACACCATTTTGTTGAGGATTATAAGGAACTAAAGTTTTATGTGTAATCCCATGTTTGGAAAGATAATATTAAAATTAATTAGAGGTGTATTCTTTACCATTACCATAATGAAAATTACCAATAAGTTCATGTGCTTGATTCTCTATCCATGCATGAAATTTCTTGAATGTTTGAAATGCTTCAGACTTTGTCTTTAATAAATACACCCAAAACATTCTTGAATGATCATCAACAAAGGTCACGAGGTACTTATTACCATTTGCAGAAGGAATAGGCATGGGGCCACATAAGTCAAAATGAGTTAGTTCTAACTTTATACATGCTCTGAATTTAGATTCTTGAAAATCCATTCTTACTATGTTTTCCTAGTATGTGTGCATCACATTTGTTCCTTTATTAGGAATAGTAGGAAAACCATATACACCATTCTTTCTTAACAAATGAAGACTATTATAATTCAAGTGACCAAATATTGCATGCCACAATAAACTGGATGACAAATCACCTTCTTCAAGTTGAGACATATAGGCAAAGTTTTGAACTGTTGCAGATCAACCCTTCAACTTTAGCAGTTTTCCATCTTCATACCCGGTCATGATGAACTTGTTGTCAGAGGAATTCCTTATCTATACAATTCCATAAAACATGTGTATGTGATGACCTTGCTTTCAAAAATACACTAAGGACAACAAGATTCTTTGCAAATTGTCACGTCCCCACCCCTCTACTTGGTGGAGAGGATGCGACTAACATAGTTGCTAGCTATATAATCCATGCAAACTAGCCTCATAAATATGATATAAAAATGTATTGGAAATAAACATACACAAATGCATAAACATTCAATATACAATGGAAGAATTTACATTTCATTCAACACATTAACATGTTCATCATATTTATAAATCAATTACAAGTGCAGAGATTTAACACAAGAAAATACTTATCTTTAACATAAGCTTGTCCTGCAACGTTCCACCCAACCATAGGTCAGTGTGCTCATCAATCACTAAGCAACACTGCCACCCCTGAGCTAGACATGATTCAACAAGGGAAGCTAGTAGGCTCACACATAGCCAAGGATAAACAACTCATCCAAGCCAACACAATTGGGTTTATCAGGCCATACCAGAGCTGGAAAGGTTGACTGCTACGCTAGTGAGCTCAATCCAAGAGCTATGGACACCTACACTAGAAATAGCCTGGATTTTAAGACATCCACACACACCCAACACAAGGAAGCATCCCCTTCTCTGCTATACAGTCCCTCAGGCCATGCCTTCCCTTCTAGTGCTATTCAGGGGGTGCAAAGAAGAAAGTCAGCCCTCTAGCTCTGTCTGTGAGGCTCCTGCACACACTAGGTTTGTCAAGCAAGCTCAGACCCCATTTCCACTCCAAGACAGTCCAAAGACCAAAAACGGTATACACACAACAAATAACATCTCTGGGATTGGAAAGGAAACACACCACAGAGGCCAAATCAGGTATGGCAATTAGACAACACGACTCAGGCTGTGACAGTCGATCTCTAGATTCGTTTATGGCCCTAATGTGGCCAAAACGACTCAGCAACACCCCAAATTCATGGGGAAGTTAGCAACGACCTCCCAGCCTGCGTAGAATTATGAGAACAACCCCAATGTGAAGGAATATCACCCACCAGACCAAATTGTGAAGGGAAAAACAGAACGCGACTACCTGAGGCCAAGCTTTCTCCTCCATGAGGAAGACAAATAGCTATGTGAGAGTGGAATGAGGGTATTTTAATTAATTTGCATATGTACATGGTTTCCATCATTATAACGTGCCTGGCTAGCACAAAATACCATCGGCATCAATTTTAATCACCAAAACACAAAACAATAATCCATGGTGGGGATTTTTCCTTTAGCTCCACACCACGATTAATTACAATATATACATCATATACATTTTAATGCAAACGGGGTCAAAACCGGGGTGTTACACAAATATGGAAGATAGAAAACATTCTTTAACACAAAATTAGGGAAACTAGGCAGCTTGAGCCTAATTAAACCAATTCCCCTTAGTTTGAGGCTAGATTTGTCTGGAAAGTATACTATGCCATTTTCAATGTCATTCAATTCTTTAAAACAGTCTCTTATAAAATTCATATGAGAAGTTGCACCGGTATCAAGCAACCAACAATCTTTATAAGATGAAAGAGAATTTATTTCATTAATACCAAGATTATAGTGTGCAACTATACACAGAGTAGAATTAAGGGATTTACCAACCTCTTTATTTTTAGCTTTATCGTCTATATTCTGATTGAGTCTTCCTTTGATGGCCTCCCAAGGAACCCAACACTGATCTGCTTCATGTCCATTATTTCCACAATGCTTTCACTTCATATATGATTGTTTGCTTGAGTTGTTTTTTCCCCCTCTACCTCTGAAATTTCTTCTTCCTCGTCCTCTCTTGATGCTATCTCCCTTGGAGGTGTCCTTGGGATGATTCTTTTCTTTTTGAAAAAATAAAACAGATTCTCTAGTAGGATCACTTAATTTCTTTCCAAAGTCTTTCTCTCTGTCTACAATATTTTCTACTAGGGTGTCAAAGGTGAGGTCTTTGAACTTGTCGCTTGCTTCTAGGGACTCAAGATAGTTGGAGTGAGTAGAATAAAGTGACTTTACAAATGCTGCAAGTGGAAGGTATTGTATCAAAATGGATTCTTGGATCTTATGCATGATTTTTTATGACCTCATATGCAACCAACATAGGATAATTATCTTTTACTTCCAAACTAAACAATTTTAACATTAATCATATTATCTCCATCTCAAAAAGTGATTCATACAAGTATTATAATGTCTTTAATGCTTCAAAACATGATTTTACAGGAAAAATATGTTGGCTCACCTCTTCGCTAATAGTGGAAGTGATCATAGCTAGGGATTTGTTGTCTTTGGACTACCAAACAACAAGTTATTTCTCTGATGCGGGAGGTTTAGGATCAATGGTTATTACTGTATATGATTCTGTCTGAGTTGTCTTTCATTCCCAAAACTCTTCCCATACATAAATGTACATAAAGGTTGAATTGATATTTATGTACCATTCTAGATACGTGTCCTTATCAGTGAGGACAACACCAACAATAGATGCCAAAGAGTGCATCTTCAATCTAGCACTTGCAACTTACATAATGCTTTGAAAAAAATATGGGATGCAGGTTTTAAGTTCCTTCTCCTTTACAGGTTACAAAAATGATTATGTAGCTTAAAACAATTCTACAACCTATCCAAACAATTCTACATCTTATCAAAATAATTCCGTAGCTCTATATCATTTGTTCGAGAGTGTTATTACATTACATTTCAAGTCTTCACGATAATACATCAACAAAGTATAATATATCAATACAATTTCTTGCAACAATATCTAGTCGAATGAGTTTGCAACACTTCTTGCAGTTTCACACTCTTCAAGCAGTATTCAACTCAATATTCAATTGTAGAAATGATCTCATATCCAAATGAAACTTCTCCAGGTCTTGATGGACCCAATACATAGCTCTACGCAGCTAATTAAAATACAATATTCTCAACTCACGCATGGTGTTAGTCTTCACAACTTCACGCATTCTACCAACAATCTTTGTGATGGAGGGAGAACACTGGTTCTCAACTACAATCTTCAAGTGGAAGTGAGAATCTTCACATAAGAAGGAAAACACAATAATTCACTAGAAGGAAAGTCAAATCCACTCCAGAAATACATAGTACTTCACTCAACATATACTTCTCCAACTCATCAAATACATAGTAGCCACGACTCATCAAAATCATGGCTTATTAAAATACAACAATCATAACTCATACTCCAAATTTGGGATCATACAACCACTCATCATTCATGGTTCAATACACAAATGAAAGTATTGTAGAATTATCAAATTACACTTCGCGCAAATAATTAGCGAAAAATTAGGTTTTCTATATGCCCAACAGTCACAAGTAAAGTCAACACCAAAATTTTACCTCCACACAATTGAGAGATGGTGTGAATATTCCACCACATACTTCTCACTAGTCTTCTACGAACTCACAGCGACAGAATAGTAAGATGGATTCAGTATTTAACATAGAGTTCACATCTAGGACACATCTATTCCAGAATTCGCAGCCATAGTCTCTTCAATCGTCATTAATTTAGGCAAGGGTTTGGCTCACAGACCTCCAACTTTGAAGACAAACCCGACACAATTCAGAATCAAAGGTGGAGGAGCCCTCAACACCTCAAATGCAAATGAGATTATGGACTGAGAAAAATTGTATACAGATTGTGCAACGAGTTACAGGAATAGTGGGAAATGGACGACTTTAGGTATGTCTCAGGTGTAATGATGAAGTGGCTCATGCTCCAAAAGAAAATGCAAAGAATGATGGTGAAGACTCTCCCAATCAAGAATACAAATGAAGATGTCGCAACACAAACCAACAATGAGATAAAACTATAGTGTGGAATGAATTAGGATTGATATAATATAATTATATACCTCAACACACGGCAAGGTAATGAATGCATTCAACAAAATGCTTAAATGTTCCTCAACCCATTCTGGACCATGAAGGAGAATAACACATATGGTAAACTGGCGGCTAGTAGGTAGGTGAGAAACAAAATTAATTTTGAATGCGTACAACAAGAATAAGGGAGTGATGCTAGGAAAAATGTTTAAATCCAAGAAGAATGGGATGAGAAGAGGGAAGACACATTAATGGGCCAACAGTATGGAAATGGAATGGCAAGCATATAGGCTACCAGAATTGAAACACAACAGGAAGTAATTATGGCAGGTATCCACTTTGCTAGCACTATAGGATTGAATAACTCCCAGATTCTCTTTATTTACTTTCCAAATCATTTATTTATACATTGTATCTTTGTATATGGTGGTTGAGTTTCATATCCCAACCAACCTTTTCATCTTCCTATGTGACTATTCGTATTCATATTCTAGTATTTACATTATTTACGTAATCTCTAGAACCATAATCCAAGAATCGACTATCCAACACTTCCAATTATTATGGAGATGGCCTCAATGCCTCTTGCATTGATGGTTTATATCAATGTTCCTTTTTTGTGTCAATTATTTCTCAAGACACTATTGTGTCTTGCTTATGTTCAATGGATGTTGAAAACCTTATATGTGTTGAATATATGTTGTCATTAATGTCAAAGATAAAAAAATGAACAGGTTGAATAAATGATGTCAAAGATCAAAGATGAACAAATTGAATATATGGTGTCAAAGATCAAAGATGGACCAAAAGTCAAAATATGTCAAAAATCAAGAGCTTCAAGAACCATCATGACATTAGTCGCATTTGCGCACATATTCTAATACATAAAAGAATAATTGAAAATTACGCAGATGCACATATACTAATTATGAGACTTGTGAATAAAGAAAATTGAGTGTGTGAAAGTCCCACAAGAGTATTTGCATATGTGCGTCCTAAACTACAAAGATGAATTGTAAAAGTGGCACGCCTACAAAAATATTAACTTATCAAAGATGCAAATCATGTGGTACATCATTCCAAGTTAAGGGACTTCACCAATTGGACACATCTCTTGATTCAAAAGAAAACAAAAGAAGCAAATCAAAGGTATTTTGGGAAACTATTTGACACATATGCAAAGACACAGATCAAGGATTGCTATAGTTATGTAATTTGAAAAGGAAGATGCATATAATTTTTTTTTAATAATATCTTTGGAAACTGTCTGACGCGGATATGTAGACGCAGATCAGAAGAATTCAATAGTTGTGGAACTTGGAGGAAAGATGTTTCTCTACTTTCCATACAATCAAATTTCATATCAAGGAGGTCAGATGGGGCAAGAAGCAGGGGGTTGTAGCCTCCTTCCAGTCAAAGCTAGAAAATACAATCAGGGTGTAGCAACATCCTTTATGTGGGTGCAGATAAAACTCAGGGGGTCATAACCTCCTTCCAGTGGGTGTTGGAGAACAAAAGGATGTTGTAAATTCCACACCTGGAGAGCACAATTTTTCCATGGATCAGATCTTGAATGCACAACTCACATCTTGTACAACCAGACTGATATCTATTTAGGTCAGTTCCTGGATATCGTGAGTTGAAGCTTACGCAAATTGAAGTTGCAGCAGGTCAATTCTAATAGATCGCAAGTTGTTCTTAGGATCAAGTTAATATCTGAAATGAGTGAGAGCTCATGTTCAGATATTGTAATCTCCCATTGATGTAACTATTCATATTCATATTCATAGATATACATTTATTCTCAAGTATTTGTTCATAGTTCTGATTATTGTTGTGATTGTTATAAAGTTTCTAAAATATGCATAAATTGTACATATGTGCACATTTATTGATTCGCGCCCCCTCTCGGTAATAACTTAATACCAACAATTGGTATCGAAGAGAGTGTCTTCAGTAATAAGACTAACATTTGGAATATTGATCTAGTGTAGATATGGATAAGCAAGAAGTTCTATCCACCAATAAGGCTCCAAGATTTGATGGTTTGAACTATACCTTTTGGAAAATCAGAAAGGAAGTCTATTTGGAAATCGGCAAAGGGAAGATATGATTTTCTAAAAATTGCAAATGAATCATAAGAAGACGGTGATATTTCAACCTCTAGACCAACAATTATTGATCCTGAAAATAGAAAACATTATGAATGGAATGTGCGAGCAAAGAACGCCATTTTATGCAGATTAGCAGATGCTAAGTTCACTAAGGTAATGCGCTTCACCACATCGAAGGAAGTATGGAAGAAATTATGAAGTATCTATGAAGGTGATGATAAAGTTAGAGAGGCCAAACTACAAACATTATCTGTGCAGTTTGAAACTCTCAAAATAAAGGAAGAATAAGATGTTGCCTCATATTTTTTCAGAGTGTATGAGATAGTGAACTCCATAATAGGGATTGGAGTTATGATTGAAGGGAAGTATGTTGTGCAAAAGATCATGATAACTTATCCCACACACTTCAATCCAAAAGTGTCATTTCTTGAAGACATAAGTGATTTGGATGACCTAACCAAGGATGAATTATATGGGATACTCATAGCATATGAAATAAGAATTGAATTTGAGAATGTATCCAAAAAAGTAGTTGCATTCAAAACAACAAGAAAGCCTAAATATGACAAAAATTAATGTAGTAATACAACTGATATATCAAGCGAAGAAGAATCCAACTTCATAAGAATACTGAGGAGAGTACAAGGTAAGTACAAGGGAAAACTACCTTTAAATGTTTTAAGTGTGGTATAAGTGGACATTTTGCTTCCAAGTGCACTTTTGAGAATCAAGAAAGTGAAAGTGAGGAAGAATCAAAATATCGAGAAAATAGATTCAAGAATCAACAAAACAAAGATGCAAACAAGAATAAATTCCAGAAACAAAAGATAAGCATGTACACCAAAGAAGATAATGCTTAAGATGAAGAAGAGAGTGACAACTGAAGGATGTATTATTAATGGCCCTAATTCAGGATGATAATGCATTAGAAGGAAAATATTCAACCAAAATATCTCCTGCAAGAATATCCAAAATAGAGAAGGAGTGGACGTACAACGAAATTTATTTTCCATCTCCAAAAAATGAGGAAAAGAAAAAATCAAGGGGCTCAAAAGAAATTTTCAAGATGGAAACAGTTTTTGATAAAAAAACTCTATTAATGAGGTTGCTTGAACTGCGTCAAATCCTAATAAACCCAGTTTCTCTAAAGGAAGTTCAAAATCCGAAGATGAAGTTAGCCTTGGTGTTGACTGGGAATGTGAATTAATCAGTGCATTGGATGACTTGAAGGAGTCAAGGAAAGAAAATAATACGATAAAGGAACAATTTGAAACAACAAAAGAATTGATCAAGGAGAATGGATATATGCATGAAGACTTGAAGAGACAATTGAGAATCAAAGACAAAGAATTACAATGCGCAAAAGAAAAAATCAAAGAATTAGAAGAAAAACAATGTGTGCTTGAGAAGTCTCAGAAGGAGTCAAAATGGGCAAATGAAATATTAAAAAAATAGATTGTGCTAAAAGAATCAAATGTCGGTGCAATTCAAGAAAAGGTAGCAAATATAGACGCAGAAAATCAAAAGAAGCTCAACAACAACACATTCATCTTGGATGAAATTATAAGCCCCAATGATCTCCAGAAGATAAGATCGGTATAGCGTTTTTGAAAATTGATAATGAAATGTATGATAAAGAACGATCTAGCCTCAACCATCAGGATACCTTTCGCAAAAAAACTGCAAGGAATGAGAAAGCCATATATGCAAAAACTCCCAGACACAACAATACAATCAGATGTTGGAGATGTAATTTTGTAGAACACATAGTGAAATATTGTCACATTATAAAGTTCTTTGTATGTGATAAGTATGGTCACAAGTCCTCACAATGTTTTTTGAAGAAATAACAGCAAAGGAAATCAGTTTGGCACAAGGAGCAAAGGATAAATGTGCATCAAAATGGTTTGGAATAAAATGAGTCTCAGAAACACATCAAAAGTGTGCACAATGAAAACACCGAGAAGATATGGATAAGAAGAGTATTTTAGGAACACGCTGAAAATGAAAACAACGATTGTGCAACATTTGCAACAAGTGATTGATGCTCACACTCATTCAGAAGGGCTATGCAGAATCCTTGAATCAAAAACATGTATAATCAAACACCCAAGGATTGAAAAAGTAAGTGAACACTCGGTTAATTTATTTGAAGAATTGTTACTTTATATCATGATATGTGATGCTATTATTATTATGAAAACTAGCCATGTATAAAAAAATAGAAAGAAAATATACACGTGGCACACTGTGATTGCGCAAAAAGGGAATCTTATGTATGATATTCAAAAATATGGTTACAAAGTTGTGGAGCTTCGAATATTGGATTACATCAGGCCAAAATTGGGCGCTTAAGACAAAAAAATGAAGCAAAAGTGAAGATGACGGAAGATGGAATATAGATGGAGTTTGAGATCGATTTCTTTGGCACAACTGATAGACAAAGGTGAAAGATGCAGATTCAAGCCCATTGGAGATGGCTCTACAGGTTTAGGTGACTACACCAAGGGAAGAATATCCAGTGTTGAAGTTGATGGATAGGGATCAACCCCTAGACGACTCAAAAGATCGAACATGTGATGTTGTTGTTGTTCCAAAATATCTACTCAAACTAGACAATGTATCTAAAGTTGTCCGCTTAACACAAGATTGTTGGCACCATAGAAAGAAATTGGACCAATTTATGTAGTTCTTCCAAATATCGATGTCCATCTGCAACCGTCCAAGGTCTTCCTGCTGAGATTAAATGATTGTGTGAAGGCTTCCAAGAGAATTATTCAAACGTTGGAAATAAGACATGATGGAGGATGACTTAATAATGGTAAAGCAACACGCAAATAACAGGACAAGCTTGACAAAGTAAAAACCAATATGGTGAGCTAAATGAAAATAATGCAAATTTATAGAACAATGAAGAAGCCGATCACACGTTTGAACATAAATTGAAGGGATGTCGAAGTTGGAGAATGCATGCATTGTACAACCCAAGGTAGAGCACGTTAAGTTAAAATTTAATGCGTGGTACAAATAGTGACTCAAAAGAATGATGTTCGAGTAAATGCTACAGCATGAGCATACCACATGGACATCATATTGGGCATATCAACGTGTTTAGGCATGCAAAAAGTTGGAAATATCTGCAAATTTATTGCATGAAGTAAAACATCTATTATCCATAGTCCAAGATAAGACAACTTGCATAATACATTAAATCAAACAAGGCAAAAGAAGTTAGTTCATTGCATTTGGTGCAGAGATAGAGTTGTATACGACCTGGAAAGCACAAATCCAAAGGGATATATAAAAATAGAAGGACCCTTTGCCATTGATTTCAATGAGGAGAAAAGATCAAAGAAGGAAAGCATAAGAGATTATGGAAGATGGGAGAAGCTAAAAATGAAGAACATCCCAATGAGAGGGGGAGCCTATTTTTGTTAACATCAATGACAAAGGGGGGGATTGTTGAATATATGTTGTCATTGATATTAAAGATCAAAGATGAACAAGTTGAATATATGATATCAAAGATGAAAGATGAACAAGTTGAATATATGGTGTCAATGATCAAATATGGACAATAATGATCAAAGATGGACCAAAAGTCAAAAGATGTCAAAAACAAAGAGGTTAAAGGACAATCACGACATTAGTCACATTTGCGCACATATTCAGATAGATAAAATAATAATTGAAAATAACACAGACATGCAAATATTGATTATGAGAATTGTGAATAAAGAAAATCAAGTGTGTGAAAGTCCCACATGAGTATTGGCATATGTGCATCCTAAACTATAAAGATGAATTGCAAAAGTGGCACATCAATGCAAACATTAACTTATCAAAGACCCAAATCACGTGGGACATCATCCAAATTTAAGGGACTTCACCAAGTGGACACATCTCTTGAGCCAAGAATATTATAAATAAGCAAGATATGTATGTGGTGAAGTAATCTTGTGGAAATGAAGATCTAAGATATTTCATTGACAAGATTAGAATTTTTTGGGGTATCAATGGCTTGTTGATCACAAAATATCTTTATGGAGCCAAGCCACAATGCATATTAAAATCATGGATGAACAACAATAAGATGCACTGAAAGGAAGGATACTCGTAGTTTGTATGTGAAAATGGTTCTGCTCAGTAAAGATGAAGATCGTAGAAAATCAAGTATAACTGAGCTGAAAGTATTCTATAGATACAAAACACAAACCAGTTGAGAAGATGCAGATTGAAAGTGTTTTTCTCACATCACTTTTTGAGAAACTCTCTGTCACATACATTGACACAGATCAAGGATTGTGGATGTTGCTAAATTTGAAGAAAACAGAAGACATAGATTGAAGGTATTTTGGGAAATTGTTCGATGTAGATACAAAGATGTAGATCAAGGTTTGCAGCAGTTGCATAATTTGAAAAGGAAGACGTAGGTCATAATTGTCTTATCGTATTTTGGGTAACTATCTAACACAAATATGCAGACGCAGATAAGAAGAATTTAGCAGTTGTAGACCTTGAAGGAAATATATTTCTCTACTTTCCATACAATCACATTTAATATCAGAGAGTTCAGACGAGGTAAAGAGTAGGGGGTCTTAGCCTCCTTCTAGTCGAAGTTGGAAAATACAATCAAGGTGCAACAACATCATTTTTGTGGTGCACATAAAACTCATGGGGTCATAACCTCCTTCCAATGGGTGTTGGAGAACAAAAGGAAGTTGTAACTTCCACACCTAGAGAGTGAAAGTATTTCGTAGATCGAAGCTTGAAGCTGCAAGTTGCAATTTGCACAACCAAACAAATATATGTTTAGGTCGGTTCTTGGAGATCATGAGTTGAAGCTGACGTAGATTGAAGTTGTTGTAGGTCGATGCCAACCGACTTCAAATTGTTCTTGGGATCAAGTTAACATATGAAATGAGTGGGAGCTCATGTTTGGAGACTGTATTCTCCCATTGATGCAACTATTCATATTCACACATATTCATATATACACATTTCTTCTCAAGTATTTCTGCATCGTTCTGATTATCGTTGTGATTATTATAAAGTTTCTAAAATCTACATAAATTTTACATATATGCGCAATTATTGATTCATCCCCTCCTCTTAGTAATAACTTAATACCAACAATATGTTGGCTATTTCTTATATTTCCTAACTACTCTTGTTGACATTCTCTCTTTTTAAGTTGTTCTTAGTTCATTATCATAATTAATGTTTACTCATGCCAATATAGAAGGATCCATCATTTCCATCTTACCAACGCGTCTTCTCTTATCAACTTCAATGCATTGTTGGGAGATAAACTTATAGTCAATAGATCACTGGGACTTACTTTCATCATCGATAGATACCCTATGCTCAATAGATGACATCTCACTATTGGTCTCCAGCTGAGTGGTTTCCCCTGTGTTCAACTACAAGACATATATTCACATAGTGGGATTCATGTTGTACCTTGGTTTCCATTTCACCATTGGTGGAATTCCTCACCTCTACCAATAGTTTTTTTTATAGGTTGTCGCTCATAAGGTATTTTTCATTTGGTCCCAGCATGAGACATATTCAGTGGCATGTTCTATCAATTTTTGTCCAAGACCTTCAAATCATGTTTCTGACATTTACTCGTGTCAATTGATGGATGATTCCTTAATTCCTTCCTTCTATTGAATTTATTCTTATCCACACCAACTCATTTTCCTTGGAATGAGATTCAAAGAATCTTAAAGTACCTTGGGGATTGTAGACATCAATGGAAATTTCCCTTGCAATTGATAGTGGAAATACATCAATATCCCCTATTTCAACACATTTATTCACACTTGATAGAATGTACTATGTACCTTGATGCCCATTATAATTATTGGTGAGTTGTATCAGATTTGTCAATGGCATACATAAATGCTTGGTAATCAAACAATTTCTCCTATGCTTGACATTGGATCATTTATTCACATGGTGTAATTTGACACATTTCACGGATTTAGATTAAAGACCTTGGGTTGTAGTAGCATCTCATTCCATAAAAAACTTTTTTGTGCTCTTCATTATTTATAAAATGTTTTTTTTAAACCATAGCATTCCTTACTTTTTTCTTGGAATCATGGACTTATATCCCCAACTTACTATTGGAATCTATTACAATCTATTGAGATTAAGTTGGAGTTAACAACAGTACTACACCCATGAGCATGTCACTTTGAGAATTCCCTATTTTTGTTAAAAATCAAACCTAAGCTAATAATGATAAACTCCTATGTATTTACTGCTATACCATGGCATAGCCAATAAGTTTTAAAAAAGTAAAAGATGTAGTATAGCACATTAGATTTGCATGTTAAACATAAATTTCATGCAACCTTCTCGCCCAAAAAATGTTTCAAGTGACATAGTGTTCTATGAAGCCTTTATCTCAATTTTGATTAGTTGATGGGATTTGTTTTCATAATTTCATGATTTATTTTTGAATTGTTAATGAGTTTGCGATGCATCATAGAAGGGGTTTCGACATAAACAAAAGGTTGGAAAACGAGTTGTATATCATTTATGAGTCAACTTAAGCACCTAAGTTTATATCCAAACAACACCAAAATAACACAATGGTTCCTAATGTTCACACATGATCATTTCCATTTGTGAATTTCGGTGAGCTTTTTTTTCATAGTTTCATGATTGATTTTGGAACTATTATTGAGTTTGATGTGTAGGCTAGAAGGGTGTTTTAACAAAAAACAAAGGTTGTACAACTAATTTTATATTATTTGATTAGGCAACTTGAGCACCTTAATTTATTTCCAAACAACACTTAAATAACAAAAGTGTTTCTAATGGCCATACATGATGATTTCCATTTGTGAATTTGGGAGGAAAGCAAAGATGGACATTTCAAACCATTTTAGAGAATATATGTCTTGAGATATTATCAATCCATGTGCAAGTATCAAAAAGTCATACCTTATTGAAACTAGTAGGGAAGCAATAGAAAGTGAAAGCATCCTTGTAAGAAGTTTCTAACTTTTTATATGTGGAAAGTGTGTCATGTACTACTCAACAATGACATTAATGAGGATGTATAAAGAATTTTAAGTGAGCACAAATTACAATCATTATAACATGTTGTGTTAGATGAGAGGAGTCAATATTTCATCTAAAGTTATTATTATGTTAAACCATGTTGAATGTTATGTATAAATATTAAGCAACAAAATATCAATACATAGCCTCATCAGTTGTATCTATTCTTCATGCTTCTTTGCACCCTTCATCAAGATTTTTAATGGTTACTTAGGTGATCTACAATGAAAACTATGTGTTATTTTGTTTTGTATTATCCCTTTCTCATTTTTCACTGCATTATATATTTTGGATACACATTGTGGAGATTACTTTGCATGTTATTAATTTTATTCTGCCAAAATTTATGTACATTATTAAGCTTTACTTTGTAGTTAACAATTGGGATCAAAAAATTTGTTGGCATCAAGAGGATGCCTTTGCTATCAAAGTAGAGGAAATTTAAGATCTTGGATCATTGCATTGGAGGGGAGCTTGTGTTTAGAAGTTATTGTGTTTCACTTTTACGAAAAATGTTTAGTTATCCTTCATTAAGGAGCTTTCATTCGAGTCAATGCATTTAGTTCATTTTAAGTAGGAGGCTTTGAGGATTTCTATAATAGAAAATGTATCCTAACAATTTATGAAATGTGAAATTTATCATTCACAATTGCAATATTTGGAAATTGAAAATGAAATATTTGCTTATCGAAAGAGATGAAAGATGTCATTACGATATACAAGAATCCTAATGTTTATATGAAGCAAGAAGGTTAAGACGAGATAAATGAAAAAACAATTTCCTTGATTTATCTTAAATTAAGTTTTACTCACTTTTGATGAATATGGACATATATCACAAAGAAACTTTGAATACACTTGAAAACTATAGGAATACAAGTCTCTCATAAACATGATGTTCCTAGGAATATAATTACTTATATACCTTAAAGTTAAAAGATGAAAATAAAGTCATTGTCACCCAAATGTTTTCATTACTCTTGCAAATGAGTGAATGAAAGGCCATTAATGAAATGGTGAATGATGTTGAGAAATATGTTAAATCACTCTAGAGTCTAATATGTGCCTAAATTTTAAGGATAATCATATTGTTTTCATCATGAGAACATTAGGATAGTTACAATGCACAAGGGGACACATAACTTTGTGAAAGGTAATTGCTTAGTGGGAAATGGTGTTTAATAGGTAATTGCTTAGTGGGAAATGGTGTTTATTAAACGAAGCATCGACCATGGAAATGGGAAATCTCTCTTTTTTTGAGTACTTGGATGGAGAGATCATTGGAAATGGGAATATAATTCTTTTGATATTGTTTTGTTTTTTATGGTGACTTAACATCTTTACATGAAAGATGAGCAGTTTTTTGGTACTTTTGTTGCCTTGCTTCGATATATCCTCTTTCCCCAAGTGTTTCCTTTCGATATGCTTTCAAAGCTCTTGTTGTGCTGCCTACTAACTATGTTTGAGAGACTAGCTTAGAGAGTATTTCTTGGATTAGTGGAAAGGGTCTCCTTTTGCTATGTTATGTTTATAATAGCTGTAAGTTTTGATGATGATAAGTGTCGAGAATGGTGAATGCTGATTTTATATTTCCCGGCATCATGACTTGTAAATTATTGTTACCTTAAATTTGAATATCAAGAAAATATGATTTTCTTGAAAAAAAAATGGATGGGAGATTGTTTGGCAATGTATCATTAATCAAGCAAAAAGAAGCAAAGGTACATTGGTGAGTGCATAAAAATGGCATTGCGTCTCACTACAACGCTTCGCCTTCATGCTGCAAAGACGAGGTGAGTTCTCTTGAAACAACAACAAACAAATACTGCCATGACATGGCACCATGCCATGTCAGTACAATGTGTATGCAGGGGGCAATCGAAAGAGGCCCTGCAGATTTTGAGAGCCATGGAATACCCAGTGGATTATTTTACATACATTTCTCTCTTGCAAGCCTGCATTAAGAACAAATCCTTGCCAGACGGCAAACTTGTCCATGCCCACATCAATGAGAGGGGATTCATGGCGAACAGAATTGTTAGAAACACGCTTGTTGACATGTATGACAAGTGCGGGAGTTTGGCGGACGCTCGCAGAGTTTTCGATCAAATGCCTGAACGAGATGTGTTTTCTTGGACTTTCATTATTTCAGCTCATGCCAGACATGGGTTTGCCGAGGAGGCCTTGACATTGTTTCGTCAAATGAAACGAACAGACATTCAACCCGATCAGTTCACCTTTACCAGCCTTTTTCCAGCATGCGCTACCTTGGCAGCTCTAGAGGAAGTCCATGGAGATATAATTGTGCGTGGGTTTCAGTCTGATGTTATTGTGGGGACAGCCCTTTTGGATATGTATGCCAAATGCCGAAGGATAGAGAAAGCACGCGATCTGTTTGACAAACTGCCTCAACGAAATGCGGTCTCCTGGACTGCCTTGATAACAGGGTATGCACAAAATGGAGATGTCGATGAAGCCCTGAGGCTCTTTCACGAAATGCCCGAACGAAATGCTGTTTCATGGACGGTTATGATTGCTGGATGTGTGCAGAATGGGTACTATGAAGAAGCACTGGAGCTTTTTCATGAAATGCAGCTCTCAGGCGTTAAACCGAGCTTGAAAACATTTGCCACTGTTCTCCCAGCTTGCGCTAACCTGTTAGCCCTGGAACAGGGGATGAGGATCCATGAAGAGATAATTAAGAGCGGAGTTCAGCTTGATGCTTTTGTGGAGAGTGCACTCATTGACATGTATGTCAAATGTGGGAGCATAGAGAAAGCAAGCAATGTGTTTAACATAATGCATCAGCAAAATGTAGTCTCATGGAATGTCATGATTGCAGGGTATGCACAGAGTGGATATGGCCAGGAGGCTTTGAATCTTTATAAGCAAATGCCACTTGCAGGTGTGAGGCCAAACTTGAAAACGTTTGCCAGTGTGCTTTCTGCATGTGCTGACTTGGCAGATATAGAACAGGGTATTGAAATCCATGAAGAAATAATTAGAAATGGGTTTGAGTCTGATGTCTTTGTTGGGAGTGCCCTCATAAACATGTATGTAAAATTTGGAAGTATAGAGAAGGCGCAGAATTTATTTCACAGGCTACCTGAACGAAATATTGTATCCTGGACAGCAATGGCTGCAGGATATGCATTGTGTGGCCATGTTCAGGAGGCCCTCGCACTCTTTGAACAAATGCCTGGGAGAGATGTAGTTTCATGGAATGCAATGGTTGCAGGATTTGTAGAAAGTGGAAATGTTGACGAAGCCCACAAGCTCTTTCAAGACATGCCCACAAGAAATATGGTGTCCTGGACAATAATGATAACAGGATATGCTCAAAGTGGGCATGTTGTTGAGGCCTTCAAACTGTTTCTAAAATTGCCACAAAAAACTACAGTCTCTTGGACAGCTATGATAGCAGGATTTTCACAAAATGGTAATGATCAGGAAGCTGTGAACCTTTTTAGACAAATGCAAATTGAGGGTGTGAAACCAAACTCCAAGACCTTTGCTTGCGTTATCTCAGCATGTGCAAACTTGGCATCGTTGGAGTATGGCAGGGAGATCCACAGAGAAATAATCAGAAGAGGATTTCAGATAGATGTCTTTCTGGAGAGTGCACTAATAGACATGTATGCAAAATGTGGGAGCATAGAGAAGGCGTGCCACTTATTTAACAAAATAGTTCATCCAAATGTGGTTTCATGGAATGCAATGATTGCAGGATTTGCTATGCATGGCTGTGGCGATGACGCCCTCAAACTCTTCGAACAAATGCAACATAGTGGGGTGAAACCTAACCATATCACCTTCATTGGTGTTTTAACAGCGTGCTCCCATGCAGGTTTAGTGAATCACGGTCTAAAGTACTTTGATTGCATGAGTCAGTACTATCAGATAACACCTACAGTAGAACACTATGGC
This sequence comes from Pseudotsuga menziesii, assembly GCA_001517045.1. Taxonomy (NCBI): domain Eukaryota; kingdom Viridiplantae; phylum Streptophyta; class Pinopsida; order Pinales; family Pinaceae; genus Pseudotsuga; species Pseudotsuga menziesii. Next base: position 400,717 of record LPNX010235994.1, read on the forward strand.
TGCATGGTTGACCTCCTTGGCCGTGCTGGGTTGTTGAATGAGGCAAAAGACTTTATTGACAAAATGCCAATAACACCTAATACTATGGTGTGGGGTTGTTTGCTTGGTGCTTGTAGAGTACATAATAACACAGCGCTAGGAGAAATTGTGGCAGAACACCTTTTTGAGTTGGACTCAAAAAATGCTGCACCTTATGTGGTTTTGTCAAACATCTATGCTGCAGCTGGCAGGTGGGATGGCATGGAAAAATTGCGGAAAATGATGAAAAACAACAATATAAAAAGGATGCCTGGATGCAGTTGGATTGAGGTAAATAAACAAGTGCATGGCTTCATTGTAGGAGACAAGTTGACTTCACAAACATATAATGCAATTTTGAAAGCTTAAAGATTGATGAAGCTAGCAGCTTGGCAGAGTATATATCCAATACCAGACTTGTGTTTGAATGATGTGAACCAGAAGTCCCCCATAATTAAAAGTGGTGATCCAGTGGGCTAATCTATACAAAAACTGCAATCCAGGTTAGCAAGAGCCTTTGACTATTTATTGATTCTTTCTTGGTGATGATTCTTCCACCAAGTTCATCTCCAATGCAAACTGGTCACATCATTTCAGGGAAGGACAGAAAATTTAGCTTAAATAATACCCATTATTAACCTTTTGTACACTGTAGATAGTCCTAACCATATTTGGGTAGCGGGGGACTATGCACAATTTTTCTCCTTCCTGTAGAATGTAGCCTTTGATCTCTGGTTGATCTTGGGTATGATTTGGCCTAGTTTGAGAAAATCATTATGTGAAATAACATTGTATGCTATAGCCATGAAATGGAGATGTATCAATTAAAGATACTATGTTTATAAATTATCTAGTGGGACATTCAGATGTATATGTCCTAGATGGCAATTGTTTGATATTCAAAGCAAGTGCGTCCAGCCGGCATTGGCTTCTACTTTTGCAATGTTGATTTTAGCATTTGTACAATAGTGTGCTGATTAAAATTTGCTTTCGTTAAATCGATCATTGGAATTTTGATAGAGACCATACTGGCGTCTGATATGAATTATCTAGAATGTGGTATGGCTGCTAGCCTTTCATCCATCAAAATTTAATTCGGTAAAACATTATGATTGTCTAAAATTATCAAAGTTGTCAGTTTTGCAGCTTCAAAAAAATATTGGTTCACGTGACCACAGAAAGAAAATTAGAACATCTACACTCATAAAAGATTATTTAAAGTTTGGAAGAGGAATCTTCCGGCAATATTGTTTCTTTTCTAAAGTTTAAGAGAGAGAAAGGGGCTCTCATTAGGGGAATTTTGAAGTAAAAAATGAGCGTCAAAACAAAAAATATAGTCTCAAAATCAACTTTAAAAGAACTAATCACATTCTAGAGGATGACATCATCTATAATAGTTGAGGTGGCATTGGTTGAGTTAAAGACGATTATTTGTCAAAGTCTAAATGGTGAATGAAAACTCATAGTTAACCATATCAATGTTGTAAATAAAATACTCATGATGAAAATAGTACTCATAGATTACTTTTGAGTATAATATTATTGTATTAAAGTACTTTTATAGAATTCACAAAGAAAAGCACTCTTTATGTTTAAATATAAAATAAATTTCAAATACCAAAAAGAAAATAAACACTCTATTATATACTTTAAAATAATAAATAATAACTATAAAAATATTAAAATCTCTTCACAATCAAAATGATATTGATGTAAATACTTTTTAATATATAAATTTAAATTTTACTTAATTTTTTTGAGTCTTATCGACTCTTATTTAATGAATATGTATATAAATCTATAATTCCAAATATAATAAGTGGTATGACATTAAATAAATCAATTTGTATAAATACTTTTTAATATATAAATTTAAATCTTATTCAAACATTTTTAGTCCTTAACTAATGAATACGTATTTAACTTACAAATCTATAAACATGCTAGTACATTAAATAAATCAAATGTAAAATAAATAAATTGAAATAATATTTAAAACAAATACATAATATCCTAAAATATTAGATTTTTAATACATTAAATAAATAAAAAGTGAAATAATTAAATGTGAAATAAATGAATTGAAATAATATTTAAAACAAATACATAATATCCTAAAATATTAGATTTTTAATACATTTTTATTTAAATGTGAAATAAATGAATAAAAAGAATATTTAAAACAAATATAAAATATTCTAAGATATTAGATTTTTAATTATTTATCTAATCAATAATGTATACTAATGGAATATCCACTATGCAACTCTTATGGGGTATGTGCTATTATTTAAATGTTACTGGACATGTATTATAAAATAAAATAAATGAAAAATAAATGTTTTAAACAAATAGTGAGTAGTTTGAAAATATTTAAATAATATATATATATAATCTCTTATATATATATATATAATTAAGTTAAATTTATATAAAAATATAGGTTAGATTTATGATTGATTTTTATTTTTTAATGAATATAAAATAAATTTATATAATGAATATATATTTTAAAATATATTAGTTTATTCATAGAAACTTAATTTATGTTTAAAATTCAAAATTATAAATACATGCTTTTATAAACATATTTTGGATATTAAGTTATATTCCAAAATTCAAGTTTATGAGTTTAGTACATTCATCATATTATATTCAAAGTAATTTATGTATTCAAAAGTACTTTTACTTTTGGTCATATCAAATAAGGTTTTATTTTTATTTTTTATTTTAGACATCTTTTCAATATAACTTTAACCATAGTTACATTGGTTGTAGTGTAAGAGATGAGTTGTAAATATACCTCCCTCACAAAATGCTAAACTCATAATTTTTTATTATATCTCTTAGGAGGCCCATTTTAAACCTCAAAATTTTCCTAATGCTAATGCAATTACTAAGAGATCAAGATCAACTTAAACAAGGGTTGGCAATAGTCAAAGCACCTCAGTGTCAAAGTAAAAAATGTGTTGGCTTATGATAAAACACCCATAGAATATCAAATTGTATACACTCTGCAAACCAAAATACATAGTAACATAAAACAACAATATTAAACATCAATCTTAGTGGGTGGGATGGAGGGTGTTTAGTCAAAATCATCCAAAGCTAGGTTCCATCTAATAACTAGTAGGTCAGCTTCCATGGAGTTGTACAATGCCTCATCCATCAGTGGTGAGATGGGGTCTAGGCCCCTTCAAGATTGCAACAGCCAGGGAAGGGAAGACTTTGTCCATATGTTGAGGCAGGCCAACTGAGAGGTTGTGCACATGTTCACAACATTCTAAACAATATGTGGGCTCAAAGCCAAGGTCTTCCCAGTGAAGTGCCTACAGAGGTAGACCAAGAAGGAGCACTAGTAGGAGCAACTCTAGATAGTGCAAGGGGCCCCATGCAAGAAGTCCAAGAGTTTTTGTAAGTACTCCTTACCCAAACGTACCTTGCGGTATTGCACCTCAATTTGCAACAATAGGCTAGCACATCCCAAACTGCCATCATACGAAGCATGATGTGATAGTAGAAGTAAAGAGAGCATGTTTTCTCTTTTTATAGAGCCAAATAAAACTTTAACCCTAACAAGCAACCAAGCAAAATGGAAATCTAGAGCCCAGGGTAGTTGGTCACTAAGCAAGGAAACCTTCTAAGATAGAGAGGGAAGGAAGTATTGTTGCCAAAGAAACTCCACACACGCCCAAGAAAATCTAGCTAATGAACAAAACCAAAACAAATGCCTCATGGTTTTGAGCCATTTGCAATGAGGACATTACAAGCTATGGATTCCTAGATAAGTCAGTATTTTATCTAAAGGGAGCCCCCACAAGGAAAAACACTAGACAAAGAATTCTTTTTTGGGTTCTACAACAAGTTTCCAAATACTACAAAGTTTGAATAGCCACCTTTTTAATTTAGATTTCAATTGCTATAGCTTATTTTGTAGGCCCTTTTATGGCTTTAAATAAAGCCACTTATAGCCCATGGTTGGCTTGTATTTAAAGAAAACCATGGCCTTAACTGACTTCCAATATGTGCACAAAGTTCTCAATGCAAGGTGATCAAGCTTCTAAAATATAGTGGTCAAGAATCAAGCTTTGCACACACTCCATAGTTGCAGCCATATCTGAGTTGGGCAAGTTGAAATTGAGTTTCAAGTTAGGTCAAGGAGATCGGGTTTGAGTTTAAGCATCCACAAAATAAGTAAACACACAATCCCTTTCTAATATAGCCTATGGGTTGAGAACCAAGGAGATCTGACAAAGGGATTTTCATCCACATAGATAAGCATGGACCACCAAAGTCAATGAGAGATGAATAAAAGGCATGTTTGAAGAGTGGGCTCCTTCCAAGCCATGAAGGGCTTAATGACCTCCCAAGCCTTCCAAATGCTCTGAACCACAAGATCCTTGAATCTTGACTAAAGTACGAGTGACAAGTGATGTTTCCATGGGAAGCCCCTTAGAGGTATTTTTCCCACAAGGAGCCCATTGGCCAACCTAAAACCTGAAAAGGACCTTCCAAGCCTCTTTCCCATCATTAGCTTGAATGATCCATTTGGCACCAAAGGCCTAGGCTTGGAGTTGATTTTAATAATTTTGAGGCCCCCATATTCCCTCAAACTAAAACACAACTTCTAGTTTACTCGGTGAAAACCCTTGGTTTGATGTGACTTGGTCTAGAGGAAAGAGCAAAGGGCTTTTTCCAGATAAGAATATGCCACAAGCAAACTTCACCCAACAAGAGTAGTACACATGGGTGGTTGCTAGGATTTTGGTGGAGATATGGAACTTGGAAAGCAATGCTAGCATATTGATAATCCATTTCTCAATTTTATTTCACAAATGTTGGATGAAAACCTCTAATAGGTCCCTAGAGGAAGCTCCAAAGGCGAGGGGGATGCCTAAAAACTTGAAGATTTTCCCTTGTTAGATTTAGGTTCAATTTTGTTCAGAAAACTAAACAAGCATTGGCCTTTGGCTTTGCCAATAACATTGCATTTTGGCCCATTGAATACTTGATCCCGAAGCCAAGAAAAAGGTATTTATATAGTCAATAATATTCACCCAAGAGATATGACCTTCATAAATGATAAGAAACAAATTATCAACAAAACACCCATTAACCAACTAGTAAGCATATGGATCTGGTAAGGAATTCTTTGCATCAACCCCATATTAAATTTTTGGCTGAAAAACAGCATAGAACTTGTGGGGAAAACAACAAGAGGGATGAGGTAAACCTTGCTTGATAGAGTGGTAAAGTTCGTTTTCTTTGAATTTCCTATGATTGATGGAGATACAAGCAAAGGCATCAACAAAAAGGGTTTCTAGATTGCAAATAAAATAAGGCCCAAACCCCAATCGCTTTCAGCATGGGAAAAATGAAAGGCCATTCAACTGATTCATAGACTTTCTTAAAATTAATTTTAACAGGAAGAGCATCCGGGAAAAAGGATCTAACTCACTCCATTCCCTCCCATATAGCTACAATGTTGTTCAAAATTTAACACCTTTTGATGAAGCTTGTTTTTTTTTCTGGCCAAATAATCTTTGGCAACATATGCTTAATCTTCAAAGCCAAATCCTTGGACAAGATTTTGTATGACATGTTAAGCAGGGTAATGGTTCCTCAAATGGTAGTGAGATTTGGGTTACCACATAGCTACAATGTTGTTCAAAATTTAACACCTCAGTGATGAAGCTTTTTTTTTTTTTTAGGTTCTGGCCGAATAATCTTTGGCAACATATGCTTAATCTTCAAAGCGAAATCCTTGGACAACATTTTGTATGACATGTTAAGCAGGGTAATGGTTCCTCAAATTGTAGTGATATTTGGGTTACCAACCTTGGGGATGAACTTGATGAGACCCTAATTTAAAGTGGCCCTTGGGTGATTGAGAAGCAATACTTCTTAGAAGTAATTCCTAGTAGACTTTGAGCAAGTCCAATCCCAAAAATGTTGAGGTGGCTTTGTAAAAGTCACATGGAAATCTGTCTAATTCAAAGGCTTTATCATCTTCCATTTCATGTAGGGAGGCTTTAAGCTCATAAAGAGACAACACCACATCACAAGCTTGTCATTGATATTTTGAAACTTTACAAGGATTAAGGTCGAGGAACTTATGAATAGATGCACGTCTTTCTTTAGAGAGAGTTTGGGCTCGAAAAACTACTCTGTAGTGCTCTACAAACTCGGCTTCAGTGGGTTTAGTACCAGTGATGTGGCCAATAACTATTTTGAGCGCTAGGATGTGCTCACTCACCTTTTTGGAAGCAAAGGATTTTCGTGGATCAGTCACCTATTTTGATCCAAAAGAGTTGTGCATGAATTTGGCATATTTTTCTCAACATACATCATTCATTTGAGAAGATGCCATAGCTTCACCACATGTATTTTCTTATCTTCATCATGGAGGGACGAAAGAAACGCCTTTTGCAACCCTACTAGCTCTTCCTGCATGGCCTTGTTATGATGCCTTGAAATTTGGCTATATGACAATTGTAGGCCATGAGAAAGGTCATCATGTGTGAAATGGAATCATCCTGCCAACATATCAAACTTGTGACTCCATGTGGCCTATAGACCAAATTCTACATCGTACATATACATGCAAGGAAGTCAGGGCCCTTGAGATGGGATACATTCAAGATGTCACAATTTCTTAGCAGTTCCATTTTGTGTGCACTCCAAAAAAAAAATCATTTGATGATTAGATAGTGTGGTCGTGGACACCACATGCACTAATAATCCTCCATTTGCATCAAATTAGAATAAGTTCTACTCGGTTATATCCAAGCACTAGCAAAGTATGTTAGCACCCTTAAAGAAGTTGATCCAAATAAACCAAGAATATGCAAATTCTTGTTTGTGATTCTAATTAGGATCATATAGCCTATGGCATGCTTTAAGAACTATCCAAGATTATTTCTCACTAGAGGACATGGAGACTAGTAGCGCTTTTTCTATATCTTCAAAATATTTTTCCATTTCAAATCTCAACAGAGGAGACACAATGCATCATGAATCTTGTTAACAATCCAATGCCATAAGGCTACCCTTTTTACAAAGATATTAGATACATAGAGGTTGGCCAATGTAAGGAGGTGACCATCCAAATTAAGCATAACCCAAACTAGTCGCTACAAGGGATCAATGCCTTAGTGAACAACTGTATCAATGAATTTAGGAGAGACCAAAATAACAACCCCTCCTTTCCCATCAAAATGGTTAGAAGAAAATTAGTTAGATCCCAACCAAATTACACATAGGGGCATGCATAACATAAATTTTGTAGCTTTGACTTATTGCAAGCAAAGCACATATATCCCAACCCAAGGAACAGAAGTACAACTAGTGGACAATGTATTTTCTCCCATGGTCATTTATGCTTCGAACATTCCATGAGGTCACTTGCATTAGAAACCTAGCACATCTGCCATCTCTGCCTAATTTCCTACAAGTTTCTAAAGTGTGCTAAAAGGATTAACACCATTATAGAAATCGACATGAATCACTTTCTTTGGCGTCTTCGGGCCATACTCACCAACCAAAGAAGGTGTAGAGTAGGGATGTATGACCCAACTATGTGATGGAAATGGTATAATTAGGATCTTACTAGGGTTGGGTGATGCACGTTGTGATAAGAAAGGCACCAAGCATTGTGAGGATCCACTTGTCTTCAAGGACATGGGGGATAGGGTTTTAGGGTTCAGGTTTGGGGCCAAGTGGATTGGAACTATGTACATTGGCATATCTTACCCAATGGAGCTTTACCAAATTTATTCTTTCTTTGCACTTGGCTCCATGCACCTTTATCTACATTTTTATCCTTAGGGATTAAGGAATTCATAGATGGGTTGGATGGGGTCATGAGAAAGCAATCACATATTTTCTTGTTAGGGATTTGATAACAAAAGTAGGTATTTGCCACATTTACGCAATGAATATGTTGTTAGAACATTCTACCTCCAAATTTAATAAGGACAAACTTCCTAAGGTCCTGGGATAGCTTAACCCTAGCATAGAACCGAGGATGTGGCCTAGAGTTAAAGACCTTGTCTGGTTCTAGGAAAATGACCTCCCCTAGAGGGAAAACATTATGTTGAAGCTTGCACCAAAATTGCATTGATTGTTGAGGGAACTCAATCCAATATAAACTAGAGAGGTATTTTGCTTTTCTTATTGGATGAGAAGTAAGGATTCCAAGATTCCATAACGAAGAGGGTATTCTTAGGACTGTTAGCATCTACAACCTAGAAGAAGAAAAATCCCTTGTTCTAGCTACATGCCTAGGTATAATGCCATTCATATCACATAACAATCTTAGTGATCTCGAATCCAAGTGTGAATCACCAGATTAGGGTGGATTCTTCCCACATAATTCCCTAGCAGAAAACCTTTTTGAAAATGTCCACAAACACTATCTGAAATTCATCTTCATCTATTTCAATATCAAGGATATCAAATTTAGGATTAGGAGTATTACCTCTTGGCACACCTTCAACACAAACTTGCAAGGGGTATTTGGGTGAACCATTGTTGTTTGCATCATTTTTTCCTCCAGTGTACTTGAGTGTGTTATCATGGAAATAAAAGGCCATAATTCCCCTCCTCTTCTGACTAATGATCAAGTATTGATAGGCTAGGCGGTTTAAGATCAATGCAATAGGACAAGTTGTAAATATACACATGCCAAAAATTTACTATTTCATGCCATCCTCCAGCTAATACTTTGATATACTTCACCCAATAATACATCATGGCATGATAAACTTTATTATGCTTGCATTTCATAATGGTTTATATGTTCTTCAATGTAGACTTCTCTACCTTTCAAATGGTATACATTTACACTCCTTATTCTTACAAATATTTTACTAAATAAAGAACCTATTCAAGGACAACATGCATAGAAGTTCAAATCTGAACCAACCAAGATGAGTAGACTTAACCACTATGCTTCATTAATAAGACAATACATAATGATGGTGCTATCCCCATGTATTAGGTTTGTATGATTGATAACATGCTTTCTTCTAGAACTGCATTTTCTCATATATTCATAAGTTATTAACAGCTAGTTTTGTTGTATTTTATATGGCATTTGTTTCCTCCATATTGGATGTCTTTATTATTGTGAAGATAAATATTCATTAAATATATAAAAGAGAGCTTGATGGAAAATTTCCAAAAATCTATATAACATACACAAGAAAGATACATCAAGTCCAAAGGGGTTGGATCCATTGGTGATGAATGAGGGTTTTTCCACTAGTGACCAAGGTTCAATTACCATGAGGATGTCTAATCCTTGATGTTGACATCAGGAACTTGGAGGTAGTGGTTTGTATTGTCCCAAAAATGGGCCATGGATCACAAAGGCCTACGTCACCTAGACATGTTCATGATAATTTATCAAGGTGGTGATGTGGGTCAACATTTTCTTAGCCCGATGTGAAAAGTTATGAATAATGCAACATTGGAACAAACTGGACAAGGAATATGCATGAAGTAGGTGGTGGACCTAGGTATACTCATAAAACAATCCAAAGTATTCATGTGGTCGAAATTATTGAATAAATTCTAAAGATGACATTCCTAAGATTTGCAATAATTTTAATGGAAAAAATCCAAGGAAGTGCAACTTCTGAGTGTGAAAAGGGAAATTATTGTTGCATGTTCAATATGAGCTAAGTAAGTGGAGAAGGGCCACATAAATTAATATTTGCCCCAAAATTAATATTTATGCACATCCAAATCGAAATTATTTCAAGGCTAAGCGGTATTGGGTCAAAGCACTATGAAAATCAAGAAATATGCTAAAATACCCATTCTCTCATAAATATTGAATTATTAATATTGTATTTATGATAAAATGACAGAAGTTGACCAATGGGTGGCGCCCAAGGAAGTTGGTGAGAAAATATAAATAACATAATAAGGAAAGTGGATCCACAAATCAAGGAATTTGGAGAAAAGCATTCAAAAGCAGGAAAAGAAGTTAAATGCAACAAAGAATCATAAAGAAGGAAAGCAACTCAAAAGCAGAAATACAGACGTTACAATATTTTTGCAAAAAGGCTCGAGAAAGGAAGGATTAGTACCTGTGAAGAAATCAAGCTGGAATCTAGGAAATAATTTCCTACTTTTGAATTAAAAAGGGGGCATAACTTCTATTCTCTCATGAAAATAATATTAATTATTATTTTATTCATATTTTCATGAGAAAAAACTAGGAGGAAAAATTCAAGAGAAGTTTACAAAATGAATATGAGAGCCTCCTTGAAGAATCTTTGGCCAATTTGTCATTTTTCTTGAAGAGATGTGAGTTTGTCTTTGCTTGGGTGATGTGACCCTTGCAACCAGTACGGAGATGTGCCCCTTTGTCTAATGTAACCAATTGGAGTGACTTGGCCATTTCAATTGGTGAGTGAGGAGTGGACACCATGTCCATCCATTAAGCTTATTGCAATAGCAGATAGTAATTCCAGTGTTTGTTTCATTCAAGTTGAAGTTATAAGTAGTTTCAATGTGTTGTCATCCATTGAGCTTATTGCAGTAGCAAATAGTAATTCCAGTGTGTGTTTCATTCAAGTTGAAGTTCCCAATAGTTTCAATGTGTTGTATGTGGGTGTTATTAGCAATGTGGTATTCTACTAGTGTTATAGTTGTGTGTTTGACCTCTATGATCCATGGATGTTGTTCTATACAACCTAAATATGTAATTGCAGACTTGCATAACAATAAAATCAGAGTTTTGGTCCTATCTCTACAAATTCTCTCTCTTCTTCTAAGCACTTCTCTCCTATGAATAAATGCAATGGCAATTCTGACTAGTCTTCACAAAAATGCAATATCCTCACTTTTACTCAACCAAATCATGATATGTAAGTTGCTACAGATAGGAAAGACACAAGAGGACCCATCCCAAACATTGTTTCAACAATTTGTGATCTTCTAGGGTCATTTGAAACCATTTGGAAAAAGACTAGTTGAGTAGTCCTAATTTTCAATATTTCTCCAAATCTTTCCAAATTGAATAATACCTCCAAATATATGAGCCCAGTGACCACCATAAAAGGTTTGGGTATTTACACACTAGGAACTTACAGTTCTGCACCATAATGCATTGATTTTCCATGTAATTCGTAGGGAAATTGCTTTTGATCCTTTGGTTTATCCATGTTGGAACCTACAGTCTTAATGGTTCATCATACCTCTAGATCTTCTAGAGACAATCAGTAGATGGATGATAGACGACTAGTAGGAAATTCAGTTGGACAAATGACTGAAAAATCAGTTGGAAATTCGACTGAATGGTCGACACGGTCATGGTTGGCATGACTACAACAATTGACTATACTTTGGGACATTGCAGATTCTACGAAAATAGTTTGGACCAAAAACCCCTACTTGTGGACCAAATATTCCCCTATTTAATGAAGTTGGTATATTTGGAAACTATAAATAGGCGACCCTATGGGTTGTATAACATATCGATTTGATATGTTTATCATGATCATTATGCATTGTGATGTTTTGATCACAATGTGTTGTGCTTAAGTTCTTAAATGGTGTCTCTAGACACCACCCTTTTCTTCTTGGAATCTTGTCCCCTTCTTTTCTTTTCATTTTGCTCTATAGTTTAGAATGAGAGGTTTTCCAAAATGGTATCAGAGCGAAGTATTCTGGCCTCGCCATGTTGTTTGTAAATCGTGTTGAGTCAAATCTAGGGTTGATCAACTCTGTGTGGAATATTTTTCAACTTATACCTCTACCCGAACTTTGATCAGATCTGTTAGACTATAAGGTTGGATTCCAATATAGAACATGTTGTTCTTAATGGACATAATTAATCTATCTAGGAGATAGATATGGAGAATTTTTTGAAGCGAAAAGGACAATGAAATTTTATGAATACAATATTGTTGATATAATTGATGGCGATGCCAAGTTTTCTATCGATGTTAAGAAGGATGAAGTTGTAGGTGTTATCACAACCTACATTTCAAGAGTGATCTATTTTAATATAAGTGGGATCGACTTCCCTCATGTCATCTGGACCAAGATGAAGACCCTATTCAACAACATAAATGAAGGCGAAGTAATGCAGATAAAGAAATAATTGATATCTATGGAACCCATTTCCTTTGATCGGATCGAGGACTACTTATCTCATATCAAGGATCTACAACTGAAATTGGGTGAATGTCGTTAAGATTTTCTGAAGAAGGATGGAGAACTTATTGAGCTATTTCTAATGAATTTGAAGACATTGTTGTCTTATGTTCTTATTTTTTGGATAATTATATGTCACACAAGAAAGATAGTAAGGATTTTACCTTTGATACTTTCTGTGATTTGTTGAAGAAGGACCAATAGAAGTTGTTTGAAGAAGGGAATCCTGGTGGAAAAAACCAAGCTCACTTTCTAAAAAGAAAGGTCAAGCCAAATTCTAAAGAACGTGGTCGGCAGGATCAATGACCAGAATGTATTGACCAACTTACAAAAGGGATGACTGAAGAATCATCGTCATAAATGAAGAAGGGTCGAAAGAAGAAGACTTGTTGGTATTTCTCAAAGGTGGGAGATGTCAAGAAAAATTGTTGGAAGAATATGAAGGACTTATAAGGAAATTTCAAGCACATGGAGGATTGTGCCTCAACTGGAAAATCGTCCAATCGACCTCCTGAAAAGTATACCTTCTCCAGTAGCACTTCCCAACCATTACATTCCCACATCAATCAGACTAAATGGATAGTGGAATCTGAATGTACTCATCACATGGATAAGGATGCTTCTCTATTATATTCCTTAAGTGGAGCTCCTGAAGAGAATATTTATGTCACTGATTATTACGCTAAATGAATGTGTCAAATGTTATCACAGTTGTATATCTGACGTCTATCATGTACCGAGTTTGAGTGGAAATATGTTGTTTTCTTCCCAACTAACAAAGACTAATAAGACTATTGAATTCTGGTTGGATCGCTTTATCGTGAAGGATCTAAGGCATGGGGGGGAAACTATTGCTTCTGGGATTTTGGATCTTAAGGATGGAATTTATAATTTATGTGGTTGTTGGGCAACTGGACCGACTGCACTTGTCTATGTATCATATGACAAAAGTCAAATTTGGCATGAAAAACTTGGTCATCTAAAATTTGGAAGTATGAAGATGATAGTGACTCAAAATATGGTTACTGGTTTTCCAAAGACCGTTCCAATTGATGGATTTTGTAGAGGATATATTCTTGGGAAGCATCATCAAGCACCCTTTGATTTGGGAAAATCATGGCATGGACAGGACTGATTGGAGTTTGTCCATAGTGATCTTTGTTTCATAAGAAAGCCATCACTTTCCAATGTGAAGTATATTTGGACATTCATTGATGATTTCTCTCAATTTATGTGGGTATATTTCTTGAAGAATAAGAATCAAGTATTTGAAATGTTCAAGGAATTTAGGGAACTAGCTAAAAAGTAGCATGGTTGACCCATTAAATGTTTGAGATAAGATAATGGTGGAGAATATGCCAGTCAAAAGTTTGAAGGATATCTCTTGCAGAATGACATTTCTTGGCAGAAATATGTCCCTTGTACTCCTCAAAAAAATGATGTCACAAAGAAGAAGAATAATAAATTGGTGGAAATTGCTAAATGTATACTACATGCCAAGGACATTCCTATGATATTTTTGGAAGAATTTTTCTACTTCTCAAACTAAATCCTAAAGGCTTGTGCTGACTAGAGAAGTCACTGGCATGAATCCCATTGAGAAATGGAATGGTCGAAAACCTCGTCTATTGGAAACCTCAAAACCTTTGGATATGTTGCTTGGGAGCATATCAACGATGACTATACGAAGAAACTAGGTGCAAAGAGCCATGCTTTCATCATGATGGGATACTCTGATGAGTCGAAAGCCTATAAACTATTTGATCCTATAAAACAACATATAATATTGAGTTGGAGTGTATTGTTTGATAATACCACTTTAGGTAATAAGCAATTGAATTCCTCTCCCAATCCTTTGAATAGTGATCCTTTTGATATTCTCAAAGAACTGGGATTGACTATACTCGTTCATGGAATATTGAACAAAACAACGAATTCTCCTTAATCGACTAGTGGTAAGTCTACTATGACTGTTGGAAGTTGGAAGTTCAACTTCCTCAACTAGTGATCACTGACCTGAGTCATCGACGACTACCTTACCTTGGTGGGCTATTAAGAAAATTGAAGTTGCAGGACCAAATGCTAGCAATCTGAGTATTGTTAGATGGACTCGTAGTCAGAAACAATGTGGAAACATTACTTTGATGTCACATGTACTTTACACCTGTGATATCGATACATATGCTGAAGCTTAGGGTGTGCAAGAATGGGAAAATGTGCTGACTACTGAAATCGTTTCCCTGAAGAAGAATCAAACATTAGAACTTGTTCCTCAACCACAAGGAAATAATGTTGTGAAGTGTATATGGGTTTATAATCCCAAGTTTACCTCAGATAGTGTCGTTGAATTCCACAAGGATTGATTTGTTTCTAAGGGATTCTCTCAGTAAGAAGGCATAGACTGTACTGAAACCTTTTCTCCTGTCACGAAGATGAATTTTTTTGGACTGATCCTTTATATTTTTTCTTGTTTTGGCTAGGAGCTTCATCAAATGGATGTAAAAAGTGTTTTTTCTTCATCAGGATCTAACTAAAGAAATTTATATGCAATAACTTCCTAGTTTTCTAATAGACTCTGGTCTTGTCCGTCGTCACTATGGTTTGAAATAGGCCCCTCATGATTGGTATGAGAAGATTGATTGTTTCTTTGTCAATCTTGGTTTCAAACGTTGTGAATGTAATCACAACATCTATGTATTACATGTTCATAGTGATACGTTAATTGTGGCATTGTAAGTTGATGACCTAGACATAACTAGAAACAATTCCAATCCTATTTTTGGGTTTGAAGAAACAAGTTGTTGATACCTTTGAAATGACTGACCTTGGTCTTTTGCATATATTTCTTGGCATTCAAGTATTATAAATGGATGATGGTATCCTTCATTCTCAAACTCAATATGCCTTGGATATCTTGAAATGATTCAAGATGGATGACTACAAGTCATGTCCTACACCTTATCAGTCAAAAGTGAAGTTGTCAAAAGATCATGACTCTCCATGAGTCAATGTTACTGGAAATTCTCAATCAATGCAGACACATATTGTTTCCCTAGTCTACATGGGGCAGATCTAGAAAAAAGTACTCAAAGAAATGCATCCTCTCCCTATATTGTCAAATCACTTGAATTCAAATGTTTCTTACCTCACTTATGAAGGTGATCCTTGCCTTGTGAATTCTCTTAAAATCAGTTGTACCTACAAAAGAATGTAAAGAAAAGGATACAAAAGTGAAAGCAACAATATGATTCAACAATTTATGTTAATGATCAAGGAAAAAAAACAATGAATAACTCAGATCAGATACAAATTATTCATGGAAAAGGGAAACATATTTGTATTAATAGAAATAGAGAAGAAAACTACAACCAAAGCCTTGATGTTGAAGCTTTGTCCTCACATTGCTCTTGAATCACAATCACAATCTATACAAACTCTACAAATTTCACTCACAAGACCATACTCTTTGCCTCCTATACCCATAATGATTCCAGCAGTATAAAGGTTCTCTCTTGATTCTCTCCCATCATGATCCATGAAGCTTGTATATATAGGCCAAAGAGGGGCCAAATGGGTTGAGATATTTTTGGAGGAAGGTGAGGGATCATAGCTAGAGGCTAGGGGTACGAATTCCACCCATTCCATATAGTTGGGATAAGCCTCCACGAGGAATTTCATCTAAAAGGTTTTTGAAATCTCTTATTTTTTCCATTTTTTGAGTGATGACGCTCTTTTCCCACTAGTATAAGCGTCCAGGGAGGGTTGGTGCAAATTTTCAATGAGAAACAAGTGTCAACGATGCTTCCTATCATTGGGTAAAAGGCATCGGGCAAATATAATGCTCTATGTCATAAGGAAAAGTTCATCATATCTCCTGGGATTGAGCAAAAAGATCCTCCAAAAAATGCTTTGGATAGGGAACTTTAGGGGATTGGGCAAAGTGACAGTTTTTAGGTGTAACAATCAATGCCACTCTTTATAGACAATTGGTTGGTAGTCTTATTTATTTGACACATACTTGAACATAAATATCCTTTGTTGTTAGTGTGGTTTCCATGTGCATGCAGGATCCTTGAGAAAGTCACCGAAAAGCCACAAAAACAATTGTTTGATATATTAAGGGTACTTATCAGTATGGTTTCAAGTATTGTTGTAGTACAAAACCACTCATAAGCTAGATTGATTCTGACTGGGGTGGTGACATTAACGACCAAAAATCTAATTCTGGCTATGTGTTTCATCTAAGTTCTAGACCTCTGGTTTGGTTGTGTAAGAAACATAAGGTAGTCTCACTTTCAAATACAGAAGTTGAGTATCATGGTGTTGTTAATGCTGGAACAGAGACAGTTTGGATCCATCAGCTTCTCAATGAGCTTAGACCTCTTGTTCATAACTCTACTATTGTTTACTGTGATAATCAGGGAGCTATTCAAGTTGTCGATAATCTTGTTATCCATAGCAAGATAAAGCATGTTGAAATTCATGTTCATTATTTGAGACAGTTGGTACAGGAGAAAATTGTCTCTCTTCTTTATTCCATGAAAGATGATCGCATCGCTGATATCTTTACGAATACTTCACTAGAAGCTAAGTTTTTTAAACTTCGGGCTATGCTTGGGATTTAGGAAGCTACAATTATGTGGGAGGGGGGGGGGCGGGTTCAAAACATGTAATTTCACCTCCTAAATATCCAGAGTGTTATGATTATGGGGGGTGTTGGAATCTATAGTCTTAATGGTTCATCACACCTCTAGATCTTCTAGAGACAATCAGTCCATGACGATAGGCGACTAGCAGAACAGTCGGTTGGATAGATGTCTGAACAATTGATTGGACAATTGACTTAATGGTCAGCATGACCATGGTTGGTGTGACTACAACAATCAACTAAAATTTAGGATGTTGAAGATTCTACAGAAATAGTTTGGACCAAACACCCCTACTTGTGGACTAGATATTCCCCACTTTCAGGAAGTTGGTTAAATATGGAAACTATAAATAGGAAACCCTATGGGTTGTCTAACATATCGATTTGATATGTTTATCATCCTCATTATGCATTGTGTTTTTTTATCACAATGTGTTACATGCTTAAGTGCTTAAGCAGTTTCTCTAGACACCACCCTTTTCTTCTTGGAATATTTTCTCCTTCTTTTCTTTTCATTATGTTGTACAGTTCATGATAGGAGGTTTTCCAATAATCCAAAGTGGTCTACCCAAGTGTGATGCATTCAAAAAAAGTGTATTTTTCAAAGTTGGGTGTCTTTTTAAGGGTGTTTTGGGCTATACCAAGTTTTTATGAAACCCTAGACTCCCTCCTTGAGAAATTCATAGTAGTCTAGTGTTGTTTGGAACAAGTTGGGGAAAGACTAGTTCTTGTTTCCTAGTTTGGAGCTAATCAAAGTGTTGTTTTGTGGTTGCATGCTAATTGTTTGTCGAAAGTATTAAACCAGGTTTGAAAAATAATAATTCCAAACCTTATAACAAATATGATCATTCACATACATAGGTATGAATCCATTCCCTTTCGCAGCACCATAATCCATCATTGTTGGGGAATCTATGAAAATCAATGTTTTGAGAAAAGTTGGAAATCCACAAGTCTTAGGTTCAATTTTCTTGAGCTAATATCTCTGAAATTAGATTGGGTATATTACATGATTTAACATGTGAGTGTTTCATTGAACTTCTGTCATACACATAAGTGGATCAAATCTCATCCTCTTGTCATCCTTAATACTTAACAATAACAGTTATGGATAAGGCCACAATTTTTTATCATAGGGGTTGGATCCACTAATGAGGAATGATAAGTCTCTCACCATTGACCAAGGTTCAATTCTCATGAGGGAACTTGGCCTTGAGTTTCCATGGGGGATCTTGAAGGTGGTGGTCGAATGTGTGAGGGTTTCATTTCACTACCCATGCACATGACATAAGTGGATCAAAGGCCACACTCTTGCAATGCTTAAGACTAAAGATTAATTGTTATGTCTGTGACCACAATATTTTTATATCAAAGTGGTTGGATCCATCGATGATGAATGAGGAATTTTTCACTAGTGACCAATGTTCAATTCCCATGAGAGAGTCTGAAACCTAGGGGAGCTCATAGGTAGTCGTTGAATATGTGAGGCCTTCATTGCATTCCTTACGCACACATAAGTGGATCAAAACCCACCTTCTTTTCATCATTGAGACTAAACAATAAATTTATGACTAAGACTATAATTCTTTGTCAAGGGATTAATAGTTCGATTGGTAGGGAGGTAAGTTTTTAACTCCCTCCACTCATGTTCAAATCCCTAATGAGATATTGTCCCATTGCGAGAAGGCATTAGAGGAAATTTCAACTCAAAATTGGCCTTTTAACTTTTATTCAAATTCCATGTCATCATGTCTTAGCCAATGAAATTGCTTTAAATTTGAAATACCGTATAGGTCTTAAACACTTTTTTAATATAAATTTGGGGATAGGTATCATAAAAAAACTACTTTTTTTGTTTGTATTTTTGACATATCTCCTCGTGTTTTTACTCAAATTTCGATCGAGAGAGCTCGTTGGATGTGGAATTAAATTCCACATCCAATGAGTACCCACTCGACATACTTTTGATGGACCCCACTACCCCAAAAATAAGAAATACCTGAAAAAATGGAATGATGATGTCATCATTCAATTTTTTCAGGTATTTCTTGTTTTTGGGGTAGCGGGGTCCGTCAAAAGTATGCCGAGTGGGTACTCGTTGGATGCAGAATTTAATTCCACATCCAAAGAGCTCTCCCGATCGAAATTTAAGTAAAAACACGGGGAGATATGTCAAAAATACAAACAAAAAAGTAGTTTTTTTCTTTTCCTACTCCAAAATTAATAAATATTATTTTGTTATTTTAACTATTATTTTATTAATTCATTTTAGGAGTGTTGAAATTTCCTCTAATGATTGAAGGGTATATGTCCCTTATGATATAGGTCCACGTGAATGTGCTTCGAGACATATTGACCCTTGTTAAGTCACAAGTTATTGGTATATATAGCTTGTGGGTTGTTGGATATACTCTTAAGTTATATTGGTAATTAGTAAAATTTGAACCCAAACCTCTCCCAAGTAATCATGTGTACTGATATCATTTAACAAGATATTGAGAATCAAGCACCAACTAACAGAGCGATAATTTTATAAACCTACTTGTATAAACCAACTAGTATTAAGACAAATTTCTTTGATACTACATTGGTAATTCTATAGTTCCTATTGTAGTAGTAGTGCCATATTAGTCTATAATGCAGATATTATGCAACTCTAATATTGGACTTGCTCTTGACATGTTGATCATCTCCAATTATGCTTCTACATTAAGGACCAATCCATTAGTTTCAATTCATTGATTGGTCTAGGAACATTCTAATTTTGTACTAGGGTTAATACAAACACCTACTCTCAATACAATCATCATGTCTCAATTTTCCCTCTTAAACACCTAATCATCTTGCATACCATTTTCAATAGAGCAATGAAACTATCTAAGAGGGATTGCTTAACCTCAATCATAACCAAAGTTAAAATTATTTTTCTAAATTATCTTCTATCACTAAGCCCCTTTCTTTATTGTAAATGGCCTCCTATTATTCAATAGTCTTGGTCTGTCACCTCTTCCTCGATAGAATTTGGGTTGAATTTAACCCTAAAACCAATCACCACCTAGATTTTGATAGAGACCTATATTCCTATAAATGCATTTTGTTTTCAAGCATAAAAAATTCTTCCATGATATGCTTCTTATTTGCTTGATCAAGATAGGTAATTAAAATGCTAATATTTATTATTCTAGGAAAGATGGTGAGAAGGCATTACATACACCAAATTTTTTGTCAATCTAAAAGTAGGCCTTGGAGTGTAAGTCTTGTTGTAAAGTTGATGGCATTGTTTACTAGTACTAACATTATATAGGGCTTCTATGTCATGCCTTATGGTCTATATTTAACTTGTAGTTTTTATTTATGTGATGTTGTAAGATATCTTACCTCAATGACATATCCCTATCTTGGAATTTCATTCTAGATAATACTCTCCCATTAATTTTTTCAAAGGAATACCAAAAAACAATTAAGGTTTTAATAGCATCATGCATCTTACTTGAAGGTGAGAAACAATGAGTTGATCGATAAAGATAATCTCCTAAAAAACTATGAATGAAAATCTATGAAATTCCATGCATAAATTTCCCAATTATTCCTACCATATTTAACCACAACCCATGCCTTCGATGTTATCTTAAATAAAACCCACCATCCTTGAAAATAGTATTAAACTCTAACATTGCAACATTTAATCATAATTACTTTTAACTACCACTAGTAAAGCCACTTGGCAAGATGATCATGTTGGATATTTTCAAATGCATATTCCTAGATGTTTAAATAGAACAAGTCCCCTACATTCTCCCTTAACTTCATCCATAATATAAAGAAGTCCCCCCTTAATTTGATCCATAAAATTTGAAAATTTGAAAACTTAGTTTTGATGGTGTCTCGTTTTTTATTAAAATCATGGTGAAAGAAGTTAGTAAGATATTATCCAAATTCATTAACTTGAAATAATCAATCTCATCAAAATATATTTGGAACCTAAATTTGCTATTGTCTAGGGATAAATTTATTAGTGCTTTAAAGGAAGTACGATGGATTCCCCCTTTCCCTATAATCACTAACCTTTACATGGAAAATTTTGAGAAATAGATCTTTAAAGTACCCCTTTACAACCCAAATTGTAGATATAAACTTTGTCATTTGGCCCCATGGTTGCAAAAATCTTGAACAATTATTTGACCACCTCAATAGTGTTTCCAATAACATTGTTCACCATGGAAATCCAAAACAATGACAACTTGAGTTTCTTAGTTGTCTTAATCATCAAAAATGTTTGATATATTCTTGTCCCACCAAGTGTATAAAAAGAAAAATCCTACCAACTGGTACCTTCTTGCAAACTATCATTGCCACCTATCTTGAAAGTTTGTGGTGATCACACCTTGGTCACCTAAACCATCAAGATCTCATGACATAACCATATGGATAAAGAAAAAAGTCATTTGAAAAAAGTCATTTGCAATAATGGTGATCCAAAATGGATCATTATATAATTTGTCATCTATTTTGGTGCTTCCTAGGTGGAAAGATTAGATGAATTGACTTGTAGGGCCCATTTTAGGGGCAAGTTTCACTTTGCCGATTTCAGGTCCAAAACCTTCCAAGGCTTTTTTGAGGGCTTAAACCATGTTTCTTGGGGTAAAAAATTGATCACTAATGCCATGCCCCTTGAAGTTATTTTACACTATGAGACCTTTACAAAGGTCCAATAATCGCCTCAAATTGAGTATGCATGAGGAAGTTATGTCTCTCACAAGTTTACCTATCTAGATGGCCACCATGGTACCGAGTGGATTCCACATAATGTCTATTTTATCACACATGCAAAGCTAGTCATGAGTGGAATATAAATAATATTGTAGAAGGTCCAAAACCATAACCCTAAACGAGAATTGAGGCATGCAAAATCCCTAAAATTAACCCTAGAAAACTATCGGGCTACGTTACATACTGGGTCGTTAGGAAATAATAGGTTTCATTATTATCATGTTATTGTATTGTTCCATAGTTTAGAAACAACATGTGAGTGGATATAAGAGAAAAAAAAGGAAGTTATAAGAAATCGTGTAGTATCCATTCTATCCACATAATCATAGGTAAATCCATAGTGGGTTTTCCTAGTGTAAAACTTGTATTGATTGTGTGGATTGTGTGTTTCTTTTCTCTAGTTATTTTTTCTTTCAATTCCAATTTATTTAGCATTTAATGGGAACAAGTTAATTAAAAGAACTAAGTTGTAAGAGTCATTGTGATGAACTGCTCTATTGGAGTATCCACGGTATTATATGGATCATATTGCTATTTAGCAGTTTTATTTGGGGTTTTGTGAGAAATCATAGGATCTAATGGAGAAATAAAGAAAAATCCTTTCAAGAACAACCATAGAATATGATTTTGGTGTATTAATGATGCTAAAATGACATGGTTCAGGGAAACAACATCGGAAGCACCCTTAGAGGGATGGTCAAGAAGATGAAGGAGTATGTATCTCATGTTGTTGGAGTCATTTTCCAACTACACATAATTTATTTGGGATTAACAACCCAATTTACCACTTATCCTAAGTATTTTGACTCAAACATGTGCTTACATCATCAACATCTCATTAGTTTTAGTTATCTGGGCCTCCTCCTTCATTCGAGGAACCTAACTGGGATGATTTGCATAGTTAAGGTTCCCAACGCGGTCCTTTGGGAGCATTTTCACCTAATTTTCAATTAACTGGATTCAGACAGGTGCCCTCTACCATATTTGACCTAATTTCACCTAATTCTTAGTTAACTAGAGACAAAAAGGTGCCCTCACCTAATTTTTGGCATTCATTTGAATTAACTAGAGACAGAAAGGCGCCCTCACCTAATTTTTGGCATTCATTTGAGTTATAACTTAGTTAGACTTAGTTTAAACTACCTTCGAGTCTGTTAGAGTCAATTACATTGCAGTTAAGTGGTTAACTAATGTTCTGAGTGGTGTCAATTGACAAGTAGGGCACTCTCATGCATTGAATTCGAATGAAATCTATAGGACTTGAATTTGCT
The DNA here is from genome assembly GCA_001517045.1 of Pseudotsuga menziesii. NCBI lineage: Eukaryota > Viridiplantae > Streptophyta > Pinopsida > Pinales > Pinaceae > Pseudotsuga > Pseudotsuga menziesii. The sequence goes on from LPNX010235994.1 coordinate 423,595, forward strand.
TGGCTATGCATGCCATTGTTTACAATTGTAAACTATCTATTGAGTTAATGATAATTATTCATTGTTGCAAATATTTTGCACAAGTATTGTGGTAGTCATTGATGTAAATATTTGCATGCATCTGTTGTAACAATTGTTCTTGTTTTCTAGATATGATGTGCTTTAATTTTATATCGTATTAGAGCCATAACAGGACAAGGTAACTCTTCTACAGATTTTTACATGGATCTTTGATGAATCTTGAGAGAAATTGCTCAAAATTATTCCAACACTCCACTAGAAGCAGAAAGTTTTCCACATAAATCTTGGATAATTTTGCATCTGGTTCATCAAGATTACTTGATAAACTACGCCAGGAGTGATGCAACTTCAAAAGTGTAGGTTGTTTGAACTAAATTTATTTGTTTGCTTGTGACTGTAGGTTTCTCAAAATCCTCCTATTGCATTCGATATAGCTAAAGATGGAATCTTCTTTAAACAATCTTCTTACCCCCTTCAATTATCACCAATGAAAGGAAGATACATAGATCATATTACGCTCCAAGGGACTCTACAGAGTCAATATGGGAACAAAACTAGAGTCTAATGTAGTTGTAGAGAAGTGCAAGTACACGAATAATCTTGATAAATCTTATGGTTTCTTATGTCTCAGTATTTTGCAATATCTTCTCTTCCATCTCAGTGGATTGAAGACTCCAAAATAAGTATGGGAACAACTTGCCATTCTCTTCTGCAAGCAAGATGAATTAAGGTTTTATCAGTTAGAGAATGAAAATTTTGATTTCCCTCAATCCTGGAAATTTCAAAACTATTAATGAGTTTTTCACCAAGTTCAAGCATTTGGTGCCTCAGTTGAAGCAATGTGGTGAAGAGAATGAGGATGATCATTTTATTCTTTTGATCCTTTCAAAAATAGGAGAAAATTATTCAATGTTTTTCTATACCTTTCATTCAGGAAAACTCACCATTATGAATTGGAAGATTCCATCCTTGAATGCATTCATTGAGTCTTTAACCAAAGAACATGACAAGATTGTTCATATGGGGTCCATGAGATCCTACGAGGATAAAGCCCTATTTGTTGGAGGACCCAAGGCTATGAATGATAAAGGAAATCCAAAGCAGAAGGAGAAGACCAAGTTTGGTCATGGTTGAAGTCCTTCCGAACATTAAATCCTTAAAATGGATATGTAAAGGTTGCATAATTGACAAGTATCTTGAGCACAAGTTTGATTGAGGAAAAGCTAATAGGTATTCTTGTATTTTGGGGCTGATTCATAGTAATATCATTGTTCCATTACCAAATAAATCCATGAATGGATCAAGGTATGTTCTCACATTCATTAATTACTTTTACAGGTTCGCATGGGTCTTCTTTCTCAAGAACAAATCAAAAGTGTTTGAAAGGTTCAAAATTTTCAAGGCTTTTGTTGAGATTGCCATTGGGAGAAATATAAAGGCTCTTAGATCCTAAGTCACCGAGTTCGGCATTTTTTGGCCTTCAAAATTGAAAATCGCCATATTTTATGGACAAACGATTTTGTTAGTTGAAAATTGTTGATTTTCAAGGCATGACCAGAAGATGGCCACACGAAGGGGAAACATGCAATGAGAGGCATGTAAAATGGTTTATTTGGGGGATTTGGGTGCCCTGTAGGTGAACCCTACCATGAAATCGTGGGTGTGAGACCGCAATCGTGAGGGTCGTGACTCATGTAAAATCATTTTTTTGTGGATCTGCGCGCCCCACAGGTGAACCCTATCATGAAATTGTGGGTGCGAGGCTGCCATCGTGAGGGTCGTGTCAGGATGCAACATACAGGGGCCATTTTTGTGTGAGTGGGAACTATCAAGCAAGCGTTGCATAGTAGCAGGTGATTGCCACAACCCATGGGCCACACCAAGTCCAAGACGTTGCGTTCAATTTCTTGGATTATTGAATATATCAATCTTTCATGTTTCAGTCCAAGATAGTCGTGTTCACGTTTCTCGGATATATTAAAACGATGGTATCATATATTAAAACTTAGCATACATTGCTAAGTTAATGATATAATGATATAAAATAATGTTATATAGATAAAAAAATATATAATTAATAATAATAAGTTAACTTATATTTTAAAAACTTTGTAATATTATATTTATTTAAAAAATTATATATTTTTTAATTTTCAAATTTTATAGTCCATCAAACTTCATGGCGAATTTTATGGCCAAATTTTTTATTGCCGATTTTTTGTCGTTTTTCAAAGTCTCTGAATTCGAACACGAACTCGAACCAGGTGACTTAGCTTAGATATGATAATGGTGGAGAATATATCAAAACATATCTGCTGAAACTTTGTGCAGACAATGAAATCCAAATCCAATACACATTCCCCTACACACCTCAGCAGAATGGTGTAGCGGAGATGAAAAATCGTGCATTGAAAGATATGGCTACTTGCATGCTTGATTTGAAAGGTTTGGATTCAAATATTTGGGATGAGGCCATGAATGTTGCTGCATATATTCATGAATAAGTTCCACACTCATCTTTCAAAGGTATAATTCCTTTTGAATCCTACATTGGTCACAAGCATGATGTGTCACATCTCAGGGTTTTTAGGTCCACTACATGGGCTAGAATTCTGCTTGATAAGAGAAGATATTTGGAAACATAAAGTATCAAGTGCATCCTCATTGGATATTATGAAGAATAAAATGGATTCAAACTCATGGATATCAAATCCAAAAGAATATTCATTGAGAGAAGTGTCCAATTTAAAGAATCGCTTCATGATCTACAACTAGTGGAGGAAGAAACTATCATATTGCTTCCTCTTCTAGAGGAATATTCGGGAGATGATAATGAAAGTTTATGCTATGATATTTATGATATTATGTCTTATATTAATTAACATGAAGAATAAGGTTTGTATTCAAATCCAAATGATCCCCTCACTTTCCAAAGTGGGCAGAAAACACTCTCACATCTATCGGTTCCAACATTGGAAATCCCGTCGATCCAAGAAGAACACAACAAACTTTCAAAGATAAGGTGGGTATTTCATATGATGATACATTCCTATCCAAAAAGTGTTGTATAATGATTATTTCAGATCCAAAATCATACTACCATTCCCACCATGATCTGAGATGCCAAACTGTCATGGATGAAGAGTACAATTCTCTTTAGAAAAATGCAACATTGAAGCTAGTTTCACTCCCACATGGGAGGAAATTGGTTTAATGAAAATGGATATACTGAACCAAGTTTTCTGCTGATGGTTCAATCTACAAATACAAATCAAGGTTGGTGTCAAAAATTTTCTCACAACTCCAAGTTGTGGACTACAAATTTTTTTTTGCACCGGTTGCAAAAATGGACTCAATTTGGCTACTTTTGGTAATTTCCGCATCCAAGCACGGAAGGTGCACCACATTGACATGAATAATTCCTTTCTTAATCAGGATATTTAGGAATATATCTACATGAAAAATCCCAAAGGCTACATATAATATCCGGAACTTGTTTTCAAACTAAGGAAATCTTTGTATGATTTAAAATAGGTCCCAAGAGCATGGTATGTAAAGATGGATTCCTTTCTTCTGTCGCAAAGCTTTGCAAGATGAAAATCATATATGAATGTGTATATACAGCAGTATGAAGGTAAATTTTTCATCATTTTACTTTATTTTGATGATTTATTTATTATAGTAAGTATTCTTCCTTCAATCGGCACAATAAAAACCGCTTTACACCAAGTTGTTGATATGAGTGATTGAGGCATGTTGAAGCAGTTTCTTGGTCTTGAAATCACTCGAAATTTTGATGGGATCATGATATCTCAATAAATATATGATTTTGACATGATAAATAAGTTAAATATGGAAGAATGTATAGCTACGTCATTCCCATTCCTCTCAGGAATCAATCTTGAGGATTGTGATTCTACATCGGTGGTGGATTCTGCACTCTACCGACAACTGATTGGTAGTATTTTCTATCTGAAACACTTTAGGAATGATATTTATTATGATGTGAATATTGTGTCAATGTACATTCAGCATCCACATGAGATTCACTGGAAGGTATCCAAAAGGATCCTACATTATGTGGAGGGTACAAGAAATTTTGGCATTCACTATGTTGGATATTTTGATCTTGACTTGGTTGGATTCACTGAGTTAGATTGGGAAGATGATAGAATTGATCAGAATTCCACTTCTGGATATGTTTTCATGATTGGTACAGGGCCTATCTATTGGTCAAGCAAAAAAAAACATTCCTTGCCTTATCTTCAGCAGAGGCAAAGTATCGAGGAGTAGTCAATGCTTCCATTCAGGCAGTTTGGTTACAGGGTATTCTACCTGAGTTTTATATTGGTAGCACCACTTCTACTATATTTTTTTGTGAAAAATAATAAATTGCATTGCACGTCACTTAGAAAAACCATATCCTAGAAAACCAACAAAATAGACAATGTTTGGTCCATGAAGCCACTGGACAATGGTGTCCCTAGTGGTTCTCGGATGTCACTAATCCAACGGAAATGATGGTTTGTCCTCCAGAGCCATGGTTTTTGAGTAATAGAAAGTTTCATTCCGCTTCCCAATTCCATTAAGGAACACACTCCAAACTTCAATCAAGGGAATAAAAACCAAACCGAACAACGAAATTGAGTTCCATTTCCTCATGTAAGTGTCTTGGGAAAGGACGAGATGACTGCAATGCCCATGCACTTGCTCAACAAATTTTTAAAAATCTTATCCTATCATGCATAAACGGCATTGCACATCACTGAGCAAAACCTAAGTTTAAAAAACTGTCAAGATAGACATCTTTCGATCCATGAAACCATCGACCAAAGGTCTCCTTAGCAGTACTCATATTTCTTGAATCTAATGGAACTAACGGTTTTTCCATCAAAGCCTCGATATTTAAGTTATGGTGAGTTTTGTCTCGCTTCTCAAGGCTATTTTGGGACACTAAGCAAATTCGAACCAGGGGGTTAAAAACCAAATCGAGCAATGGAATTGATTTTTCATTTCCTCCTATAGCTGTGTTTGGGAAAGTGATATATGACTATGATTCCCATGCACTTGCTCACCACATTATTCAAAATCTTTCCCTATTGTGTAGAAATTGCACTAAATGTCACCGAGAAAAACCCTAGTTTAGAAAACCATCAAAATAGACAACCTTCAATCCATGAAGCCATCGAATAGGGGCATCCCTAGTGGTACTTGGATGTCACGAATCCAATGGAACTAATATTTTTTCCATCGAAGCCATGATTTTCAATTTATAGTGATTTTCATCTCACTTCCCAAGGCCACTAAGGGACACCAAGCAAATTTCAACCCAGAGCATAAAAACCAAACCGAGCATAAGAATTGAGTTTTGTTGCATCCAGGAGGTAAGTTTGGGAGAGGGAGAGATGAATGAGATTCCCATGCACTTGTTGGGCACATTTTTCAAAATCGCAGCCTATCGTGCATAAATTGCACTACATGTCAATGTGAAAAATACTAGTATAGAAAATTATCAAAATAGACAATCATCAGTTCATAAATCCATCGGAAAAGGGTGTCCCAAGTGATACATGGATGTCACGAATCCAATGGAACTGATGGTTTGTCCATCAAAGCTTCGTTTTTTTAGTTATGGCAAGTTTTATCTCGTTTCTCAAGGCCATTCAGAAACACCAAATAAATTTCAATCAGGGGCATAAAAACCAAACCAAGCAACGAAATTGAGTTATGTTAACTATTGCATGTGTGTTTGGGCAAGGGAAAGATGATTGCTATTCCCATGTGCTCACTTGACACATTTTTCAAAATCGTGGCTTATTATGCAGAAATTGCACTACACATCACTTAGAAAAACCCTAGTTTAGAAAACCGTCAAAATATACAACAATCGCTCCATGAAGTCATCAAACAAGGGTTTCTTTGGTGGTAATCGGATGTCATGAATCCAACAAAAATGATGGTTTTTCCATCGAATCCTCTATTTCCATGTTATGGTGAGTTTCATCTTGCTTACCAATGTCATTTAGGGACACAGGGAAAATTTCAACCGGTAGCATAAAAACCAAACCGAGCAATGGAATTGAGTTTCGTTGCCTGCAGCAAGTGTGTTTGGGTAATAGTGAGATGATTTTGATTCCCACACAATATTTGGGAACATTTTTCAAAATCATAGACTATCTTATATAAATTGCACTTCACGTCACTTATCAAAACCCTATTTTAGAAAACAAACAAATAGACATATTTTGGTCCATGAATCCTCTGAACAAGGATGTCCCTAGTAGTACTCAGATGTCAAGAATCCAATTGAACTGACATTTTGTCCAACGAAGCCATGATTTTTGAGTTATATCAATTTTCATCTCTTTTCCCAAGCCCAATAAGGGACACCAAACAAATTTCAATTGGGGGCATAAAAACCAAACTGAGAAACTGAATTCATTTTTGTTGCCTCCTGCAAGTATGTTTGGGAAACGGAGAGATGACTTCGATGCCCATGCACTCGCTTAAAAATTTTTTAAAAAAATTAACCTATCATGTAGAAATTGCACTGCATGTCACTAAGCAAAACCTTAGTTTAAAAAATCGTCAAAATAGATAGCTTTTGGTCCTAAATCCATCGATCAGGGGTGTTCCTATTGGTAATCGGATGCCACGAATCTAATGGAACTAGATATTTTTCCATTAGAGCCTCGATTTTCAAGTTATGGTTGTAATGATTATTAATCCTCCCTTATCCAATTTGGTCATATGTCTAAATCAGCAGTCATGTTTAAATCGAGAGTCCTTCCAGTCTATTTTTAGTCACTAGCACCATTGGATCCACTTGGACTAATTGGGGCACATGTTCGATTTAATAAAGTGTGGGGAACACTAATTGAGGCGTAATTCCACTGATTGCACTTGCATGCATTAGTTTAGAAGCCTCGTATATCAATCCCTACAAATTAGGAGCCACTGGGAGTGCCAATACCAACCTCCATCAGTTGAGCTGAGTTGGTGACTAGTCAAGCTCAATTAGCAGTCATCTTTCAGTTCTAATCCCTTACATTCAGTTCTACTAAGTTAGCACTAGGGTTGCATGGTTGCATGCAAGTGAGGTGCATTTACTCACCTACCTCAGTTAGTTAGACTAGTTAACATTGAATTAGACATTTGAGTTGTGATTTAGAACTCCGATGAACTCCGATAATGATTTAGACAAGGTCAGTTAACCATTCAATCCTCCAATAATAAAAAGAAAAGCTCAGTTAACCATTTAGTCAAGTAGAGTCAAACCAATTTGAATTTCCTCACGTAGGATTAGAATTGCATGAAGCTATTTATCCATTGTACTTCATTGTAATTATTATCTAATTACTTTAGATTAATGAAAGCATTCACAGTTGCAAGCCATTTTTGCACTGTTTCATTCTTCAATTACTAAGTAAATTGTGTGGTCTATCTTGTGAGTTGTGTGTTGATCCATATATCTATGTGATCAATTTAATATGGTATCATATCCTCAGTAGGACAAGGCACTTATCCTACTATATATCCATACTTGGATCAAAAAAAATTTGAGCAAAATTGCTCCTTCCAGTACTGCACCAGAAGCAGAGAATTTACCACGTAATATCCCAAGTTAAGGAATTGTTGATCAAGCTTTCTTAATCAACTATACTGGGTGTGAAGGAAATTCCAAAAGTGCAAAGTGTCAACCTTATTTTGTTTGTTTGATTGTGTTATTTATATGTTTATCAGTCCTCTTCATTGCATTCACTACAAGCAGCTCAGTATCCTTCACAACATTCGCTACAACAACTTAGTATTCTCCATTGCATTATATATGGACCTTCTAATGGAGCTCCTCACTCCTTTCAACTATCACTAGTGGAAGGAGGACATGGAGATGCAGTTACACTCCAAAAGACTCTTCAGACTCACAATGGAGATAGAGAAAGATCTAATTCATTATGTTGACAAAGAAAAGTACTGGAATAGGCTTGATGAAACCTACGGATGCTTGTGCCTCTCAATCTCTCGAAATCTTCTCTTCCACATCAATGGATTGAAGAATCCCAAGGAGGTTTGGGATAAGCTTGCCTCCTAATTTGACAAGCAGGATGATCTAAGGATCTATCGGCTAGAGAATGAGTTGATCTCTCTCCATCCAACTAATTTCGAAACACCAAATTACTTCTTCACAAAATTCAAGCATCTAGTGTTTCAATTGAAGCTATGCAAGGTTTAGAAGGAGGATGATCAACTCATACTTTCCATTCTCTCCAAAATTGGTGAAGACTATTTAGTATTTGTATCAACATTTCATTCTGTGAATCTTTCTACTCCAAACTGGAAGATGTGTACTCTTAACTCCTTCATTGAATCTCTCACTCAGGAGCATGACAAGTTGATCAAAATGGGGATCATTCGATCTTCCAAAGATCAAGCACTTGTTGCTGGAGGACCTAAGGTAGTGAATGATAAAGGGAAGCAAAAAGATGAGTCTCCTGTAGAGAAAGAGTAGTCAAATGATCCTTCAAGTTCAAAGAGAAGCAAGAAGAATGGAAAAGGAAAGACACTATGTTCTTACTGTGGAAGGGGCTTTCATCCAGAAAGCACATGTATGAGAAGAACAATTGATGAGATGTCTCTTCTTCTGAAGAAACATAACATGATTGTACCTGCTAGCGCAAGGAAGGCTGGCCATAGAGAAGAAACTGAAGAACAAGAAGAGACATGCCATGCACTGAAGGCTAGCTGCTCAATAGCACATTCTTTCCTCATTGATTCTGGAGATTCCAATCATATGGTTGCATCCAGAGAATCATTTTTTCCTTGCAGTATTTTGATGGTCCTAATATTCAAATGGGAAATAGTAGTAAAGTTCAAGCCAAAGGGAAGGGCTCTATCAAGCTTGAACATGGAAATTTCAAAGATGTGATTTATGTTCCCTCCCTAGCTACAAACATGTTATCTGTATACCAGATGACTCATACTGGCTCTCCAAAGCGAGTCATATTTGGTCTTGACTCAGTGAAGATTACATATATCTCCACTAGGAACATCATAGCGAAGGGTGCTGCAAATCATGCCTCCAAGGCATATGAGTTCTCACACTTCATGCCATTTTCAGAACCAGTGCACTCTCAGCAGCCACTTACAAGGGAAGGTAAAAACATTTCATCTACTTCTTTTACAGTTTCCACTAGTATTGCAGATCTAGCTGTATCATTTCATGAGATTGAGATTCAGGGTGATTCATATCCAGATCCAGTCCCTCCTTCCAAACTAGAAGCTAGGAAGATGACTAGAAATCCATCTGACACTCAGAAGGGAAAGACCCTTGCGCTATGTCATGCAATCTTACCTCCTTTAGAGAGATGCAACAGACTCCCTGTAAGATGATACATGGAAAGGGCTCAATATCACTACATTCAAAATAATAGAGTTTATCATGCACCTCTTCATCCAGCAAGAGACAAGGGTTACATTCCTCCTTCCTTCCATCATAATTTTGGGAGAAGATGGAGAAGTCTGCATGCCAAGCCCCAGGATATCTATGCACAAAACATCATGCATGCTGCTTCACTACATCACAAAGATTGCAGCAACACATTTTCAAGTTTTTCAAACTTGAATCCTGATTCTATCTGCTTAGTTAGAGGGGGGGATTTTTTCCCATGTGTTTTTTTCCCCAACTCCTTGTATTGAGCAGTTACTTTACTTTACTTGATGTAATGTGTGACCTGTGGTCTTAGTTACCAAGGCCCACACATTGTCTAAGTTAGCATTCAGGGGGGGTTTTAGGATTATTAATCCTCCCTTGTACAATTTGGTCATATGTCTAAATCAGGATTCATGTCTAAATCGGGAGTCCTTCCAATCTATTTTTAGTCACTAGCACCATTGGGTCCACTTGGCCTAACTAGGTCATATGTTCTAGTTACTAAAGTGTGGGGAACACTAATTGAAGCCTACTACCACTGATTTCACTTGCATGCATCATTTTAGGATCCTCTTACCCTACTGCCACTTATTGCACTTGCATGCATCAGTTTAGGAGCCTCCTAGATCAATCCCTACAAATTAGGAGCCACTTGGAGTGTCGATACCAACCTCCATCAGTTGAGTTGATTTGGTGACTAGTCAAGCTCAGTTAGGAGTCAGTTACCTTCAGTTATAATCCCTTACATTCATTTCTACATAGTTAGTTCTAGGATTGCATGGTTGCATGCAGGTGAGGCGCATTTACTCAGCTACCTCAGTCGGTTAGACTAGTTAACACTGAATTAGACACTTGAGTTGTGATTTAGAACTCTGATGAACTCCGATAATGAGTTAGATAAGGTCGGTTAACCATTCAGTCCTCCGATAATGATTTAGACAAGGTCAGTTAACCATTTAGTCAAGTAGAGTCAAACCAATTCGAATTTCCTCACATAGGATTCGAATTGCATGACGCTATTTAGCCATTGTACTTCATTGTAATTATTATCTAATTACTTTTGATTAACGAAAGCATTCACAGTTGCAAGCCATTTTTGCACTGTATCATTCTTCAATTACTGAGTAAATTGTGTGATCTATCTTATGAGTTGTGTGTTGATCCATAGATCTATGTGCTCAATTTAATAATGCTGAGATTCATCTCTCTTCTCAAGGTTATTCAGGGACACTAGGAAAATACCAAATAGGGGCATAAAACCAAGCCAAGCAATGGAATTGATTTCCATTGCCTCCTCAAAGTGTGTTTGGGAAATGGAGGTATGTTTGTGATTCCCATCCGCTCGCTTGGCACATTTTTCAAAATCTTTCCCTATTGTGCAGAAATTGCACTACACGTCATCGAGCAAAACCCTAATTTAGAAAATCATCAAAATAGACAACATTCGGTCCATGAAGCCATTAGAAAGGGGAGTCCCTAGCGGTAGTTGGATGTCATGAAACTAATAGTTTGTCCATTGAAGCCTCAGTTTTTGAGTTATGGTAAGTTCCTTCTCACTTCCCAAAGTTATTTAAGGACACAAGGAAAATTTCAACCGGGAGTTTGAAAGCCAAACTGAGCAACGAAATTGAGTTTTGTTGCCTCCTGCAAGTGTGTTTGGGATAGAGAGAGATGACTGAGATGCCCATGTACTCATTGGGCGCATTTTTCAAAATCCCAACCTATTGTGAATAAATTGCACTACACGTCAATGATCAAAACCGTAGTGTAGAAATTTGTCAAAAAAGAGAACGTTCGGTCTATGGAGCCACTGAAAAGGGGTGTCCCAAGTAGTACTCAGATGTCATGAATCCAATGGAACTGACGGTTTGTCCATCGGAGCTTCATTTTTTAATTTATGGCAAGTTCTATCTCGCTTCTGAAGGCTATTTAGGGACACTAGGAAAATTTCAACTGGGGGCATAAAAACTAAATTGTTCAACGAAATTGAGTTTTGTTACCTCCTACATATGTGTTTAAGAAAGGACAAGATGAATGTGATTCCCATGTACTTGCTCGACACATTTTTCAAAATCTTGGCTTATTGTGTAGAAATTGCACTGCATGCCACTTAGTAAAACCCTAGTTTAGAAAACCTTTAAAAGATACAATGCTTGGTCCATGAAGCTACCAAACAGGGGTGTCTCTAGCAGTAATCGGGTGTCTTGATTGCAATAGAATTGACAGTTTTTCCATCGTAGCCTCGGTTTTCAAGTTATGGCAAGTTTTATATTGCTTACCAATTCCATTTTGGGACACCAGGAAAATTTCAACCATGAACATAAGAACCAAACCGATCAATGAAATTGAGTTTTGTTACCTCCTACAAGTGTGTTTGGGTAAAGTCAAGATGACTCCGATGTCCTAACACTTGTTGGGCACATTTTTCAAATCTTAACCTATCGTACAGAAATTTCACTACACATCACTTAGCAAAGTCCTAGTTTAGAAAACCAACAAAATAGATAACTTTTGGTCCATGAAGCCACTTGACACGGGTGTCCTTAGTGGTATTCAGATGTCACGAATCCAACGAAACTAACATTTTTTCCATCAAAGCCATGGTTTTTGAGTTATAGAGAGTTTCTTGTCACTTATCAAGGCCATTAAGGAACACCAGACAAATTTCAACCGGGGCATAAAATCCAAACCGGGCAATGAAATTTAGTTTTGTTTCCTTCTTCCATTGTGTTTGAGAAAGGGTGAGACGACTGCGAATCCCATGCACTCACTCAACAAATTTTAAAAATATTAGCCTATCATGCAGAAATTGCACTGCACGTCACTAAGTTAACCCATTGTTTTAAAAACTATCTGAATAAACAACTTTCTGTCCATGAAACCATCAAGCAAGATGTCCCTGGCAGTACTCAGATGTCATAAATCCAACTTAACTAACATTTTTTCCATTTGATTCTCAATTTTTTATTTATGGTGAGTTTCAACTTGCTTTCGATGGTCATTCAAGGATACTAGTCGAATTCCAAGTAACGAAATTGAGTTTTGTTACTTCCTGTAGGTACTTGGATACAGTGACTCAAACGAAGCTTTGTGATTGCTATACCAATTATATGTTTACTATGTTAATAATTATATCTTTGATAATATTATGTTATTCATGTTTATGAGTGGATATTATCAAGCATGTTATATTAACTTTACTCTTAGATTACAATGTAAACAATTCATGAACTTGATTGAGAGATGAAAACTATGGATAATATGCTATTGAAGTTATATATTGAATTGTTTAAATAGTGTAATATCAAAGAATATTCTAAATGAATTTTATTGTTGTAACCTATCAGAGATGTTTTATTCCTCTGTCGGGATGTTACTATTGTATTTGGTCATCATAAAGTCATGAGGTAAAACTTTCGTTGTAAGTCGAGTCAATAGAACCCTCCAGAATATAATATTATAATCTTTTGTGTCTTCCTAGGTGAAGTTGGCCTAGTAAGTTTGTTGGGGCCGACCTGTTAGGAAAATTTTAAGTGGAAGAAAGAGTATAAATAGAGGATGTGTGTTACTCATTTCAACACACACAAACACTTGTGTATAGCACATAGGAGATATATAGAGACTTATCTGCAAGGTGAAGGAGCACCTTTCGGGGTTTTATCTTTGTACTTTTGATACATCTATATAGAGGAATTTTTGCTAGGTTTTCTTCCCCTAGAGGGTTTCCCAGGATAAATCTGTGTCTATCTTGTGATTGTGGTTCTTTCAGTGATCCTGCATATGCTATTGTTCTGAAATTGAATTGAATACTGATGATATATAGATAATCATATGAAACCTTAACATGGTATCAAATCTATCTTGAATAGAACAACTTTCACAAGGTGAAACTCTCTCTCATCTCCCTCTGACAAGAAATTAGGGTTTTTGTCAAAGTTGGAATTTTGGAGACCTGATTGCATAGAAAATTGTGCCTCCCTAGAGCACATCTATTGAGCCTTGGATCAAAATTTTTGAGTGGGTATATCTCTAGAAAAGTCAAACCCTAGTTTGTTTTTGGACCAGAAAACTAGAAAACTGCAGAAATTGCATATTAGAATATCACAAGTCAATTTTGAGAGGTGAAGATTTAGAATCTCTAGAAACCAAGTGTACTAATAAAATCACCTCAGTCAAGTGCATCTTCTAGTAAGGTCAATTTTTCATTTTTAGAAATTTCATTTTTTCAGTGACCTCCTGGATAAGATGGCCCTGGGCACTAAGCTTGAGAATAAACTAGAAGGCATAGAGAACTGCCGAGCATGAAAATATAGGATTGGAGTCATTATTAGAGAGAATTATCTTGACAGATACATCAAGAAATAAGTTGCATAACCTAAAGAAGAAGAAGCTAAGGAGAAGCACAAGAAGGACCTGATTAGGGAAATGAGGAACATTGTTGATTCTATTAAAAATCACTTGATTTCTCAAGTTTCATCCAAAGAGACCTTGAAGGAGATGTATCATTCCATAGCCATAATGTATGAAGGAAGTAACATCAATAGAAAGATGAATTTGAGAGCTCAATTGAAGAGTACAAAGATGAGCCAAGGAGAATCTATTCAAGACTACTTCACAAGGGTCTCCCAGTTCAAGGAGTAACTAGAAGCTAATGGATACTCCCTTAATGAAGAAGAACTAGTTATGACTACACTTAATGGTCTGACTAGACCTTGGGATTCATTCATATAGACTATGTGTGCCAGGAAGGAAAGCATGAAGTTTGACATTGTATGGGAAGATTGCATCCAAGAGGAGGCTAGAGTATCCAATAGAGAATCCCTACTTAAAGAATATGATCAAGCCCTAGGCACCCATGCCAAAAGAGGAAGAAGTCAATCTAACTTCAAGAAGGAAAGCCACAAGGAGTCCCAAACTCCCAAGAGGTTCCAAAGGACAAGAATAAATAATTAAAGGAAATACCACTCTAAATTTCAATGTTTCAATTGTCACAAGATATGACACATTGCCAGAAATTGTCCTTTGAAGAAAGAAGAATACAAGAAGAACAAAAAAAGACGTCATGCACACCTAGCTAAAGATGAAGAAGAAGAGGAAGAAGGACCTCAAAGAAAACAACCAAAATAAGAATATGCACTGATCTCTGGGTTTGTGACACCTAGAGAAGATACATGGCTTATTGATAGTGGTCCTTCAAAGCACATGAAAAGACAAAAGAAGACTCTGTCAAAACTTGAAGAGAAGAACTCTCCTCAGAAAAGTATCAACAGGAGATGATTATCAATATCCTATCCATGGTATTGGTGAAGCAAGCTATAAGCTTGATTCCGAAACTCCCATGAAGATGAAGGAAGTCTTATATGTACTAGGTTTGAAGAAGAACTTACTTTCTATCTTAGCATTAGATAAGAAAGGATATAGGGTTTCATTTATAGATGGACAAGTACTTATCTGGCCCAAAGGAAAATCAATTGAATATGTAGTTGCAATTGGTGAAGAAGGAGGAGGATTATATAAACTCAAGGGACATTTGGAAATGACCCTTGTTCATGAGATCACTAACCCAAGTTAACTATGGCATAAGAGGCTTGCTAAGATCAACTACAAAGCATTACCCCATGTAAGAAAAGCAGTAACAGGTTTACCATATTTGAAGATCGATCAAGAAGGCACTTGCAAAGGATGCGCAAGAGGAAATAATATCAAGAATCAATTTTCAAGGAGTGATGCAAAGACTAAATGTAAGTTGAAATTAATTCATTTAGATGTATGTGGTCCAATTCCCTCCACATATTTGAGTGGTTATGGATATTATGTGACATTTATTGATGACTATTCAAGAAATAAATGGATAATTTCTTGAAAACAAAGGATGAAGTATTCAGAAAATTCAAGGAATTCAAATCCTTGATAGAGAATCATTCAGAAATAAGAATAAAGACACTCAGAACAAAAAATGGTGGAGAATATACTACAAAAGAGTCTTAAGCCTTGTGTAAAGAAGTTGGAATCAAGAGGGAACTAACCACTACCTACAATCCTCAACATAATGGTGTTGCAAAAAGAAATAATAGGACCATTATGGAAGCAATGAAGACAATGATACATGATCAAGATATTCCTATGCTTCTATTGGCTAAAGCAGCAAGAACAACAGTTTATGTGTAGAATAGATTATCCCATAGTGCCATTGGATTCAAGACTCCAAAATAAATGTTCACAAGAAAGAATCTTGAAGTGATCCATCTCAATATATTTGGTTTCCCAGTATATGTTCACTTTCCAAAAGAAAAGAGAACCAAGTTGGACCCTTCCGGAAAGAAGGGAATATTTATTTGATACTGTCAATTCTCCAAAGCCTTTAGAATATACATTTCAGGATTCCATCACATAGAAATTAGTAGGGATGTAACATTTGATGAAGAAGCAACTCTCAAGGAATCCAAAAAGTGTCAGCATGAAGAAGTACTTGAAGAGGATGTACCTCCCATAAATGTATAAGCTACACCCTCCCCTTAGAATGAAACATCAGAGGACCATGATATGTTAGAACCTTAAGAACCTCCTACTATGAATATGTCACGAAACATAAAACCTGCTTGGGTAAGATAAATTATACAAGAATTAGAAAAGTATGGAGATCCATAAGGCTCCACAAGAGTAGCAAGAGATCAAATCCATTCTCTAGTTATGTAGATTTGATGTGTGATCTTGTAGATCAAGAACCTACCATTTATGAAGAACTTGTACAGAAGAAAGAATGGGTAGAAGCAATGACAGAAGAATACCAATCAATAATGAATAATGGTGTTTAGCATATAGTTCCCAAACCAGAAGGAAAGAGTGTGGTATCTTCCAAGTGGATCTATAAGATAAAGCATGCAGTTAATGGAAGTATTGAGAAATATAAGGAAAGGTTTGTGGCTAGAGGATTCTCTCAGAAAGAGGGAATTGATTATGAAGAAACATTTTCACCAGTAGCAAGGTACACTTCCATTAGAACCATCATGGAATTTGCATCCATGATGAAGTGGAGTTTACACCAGTTGGATGTGAAGAAAACCTTCTTGAATGGTGTTATTGAGGAAGAAGTGTACATAGAACAACCATAAGGATTTGAAGTTGAAGACAGATGGACACACACACGTAAGTTGAAGAAACCAATATATGGACTGAAGCAAGCTCCTAGAGTTGGGTATGGAAGGATATATAGATTCTTTATAAACTTGGGCTTTACCAAAAGTAAATCCGGCCCTAACCTTTACTTTAAGGTTATGGATGATGAACCTGTCATATTATTACTATATGTAGATGACTTGTTTCTAACATAAAATGAGAAACAGATTGTAGAGTGAAAGAAGAAGATAGATGAATAGTTTGAAATGAAATACCTTTGATTGATGCACTATTTTCTAGGTCTGGAAGTATGGCAGATCCCATAAGGAATCTTTCTCAACCAGGGAAAGTATGTTGTGTAAATCTTGAAAAGATTTGATATGATGGATTGTAAATCCATGGACACACTCATGGATACCAACCTGGAGTTATTATCTGATGAATTATCATAGTTAGTGGATGTGACTCAGTATAGGCAGGTTATTGGTTCATTGATGTATCTAAAAAATCCATGCTAGATATATGCTTTGTTGTGAACACAATGAATCATTATCTAGTTAATCCTAAACGTGTTCACCTGATAGCTGCAAAGCATGTAATGAGGTACCTGAAAGGTACGATAGACTTTGGTCTATACTATGATGGAAATCATGACTACATATTGTATGGTTATACATATGCAGATTGGGCAGGAAGTGCCTCAGACAGGAAGAGCACCTCAGGTGGATGTTATTGTCTAGGATCTACCATGATATTATGCTTTAGCAAGAAGCAGTCCCGTATTCCTCTCAGCACAGCTGAAGCAGAGTATATAGCAACTTATTCTGCTAGTTGTGAATCCATATAGCTTCAGAAGTTGATGTCAAGTCTATTTGTCCTGGATTTGGATACCACAGTGATTCTATGTGACAACTAGAGTTGTATAAAATGATAGAGAACCCTTTATTCCATGAAAAATCAAAGCACATAGAAATCCAGTATTTTTACATAAGGGATATGGTACATAAGGGAGCTATAGAACTCCAGTATGTGATTATTGATGAGAAAGTTGTTGATGTGTTGACCATGCCTCTATCTCGAGTAAAGTTTGAATACTTCTGTGACAAGCTTGGTGTAATCAGAAAAGAATTTCCTCGCAAGGAGGAACAATGATGATGATGTTGTAGACTTTCCTTGCAAGAAGGAACAATGATTATGGCATTTTAGACTTTCCTCGCATGGAGGAACAATGATGATGTGGACCCTCCTCGAAACCGGGAGCATGGTGATGATGATGAAAGAGTATAAATAGAGGAGGTGTGTTCCTTATTTGAACACACACACTCACTTGTGTATAGCACATAAGAGAGAGAGAGAGAGAGAGAGAGAGAGAGGGGGGCTTATATGCAAGGTGAAGGAGCACCTGTTTGGGGTTTTATCTTTGTTCTTTTGATACATATATATAGAGGAAGTTTTGTTGGGTTTTCTTCCCCTAGAGGGGTTCCCATGATAAATCTGTCTTTCTTGTGATTATGGTTCTTTCAGTGATCATGCATATGCTGTTGTTGTGAAATTGAATTGAATACTGATGATATCTAGTTAAGCATATGAAATATTAACATGTTATTATATATATATATATATATATATATATATATATATATATATGTCTA
>LPNX010235994.1:442246-500426 GCA_001517045.1 Pseudotsuga menziesii
CTATCACTCAAGATGGGTCCATGGAAGAATTATAGGTTGTTTAAACAATTATACATGACATGTACTATATGAACCTATTGTTCATTAATATATTTCATGCTCATCAAACTTCCTAATTCTAGGAATATAGATCTACATATAACTTGTTATGAAAAATATGTTCAAGACAAACATACATAATCTACAAGAGAAATAAATCCAAATACTTATCTTTTATTGTTTTATGGGTGGGCTCCATCTACCTCCTTGTAGTAATCATGAGAGCTTTATGATATTCATCTTATTCTTGGAAGCTCATCGCAATGATAATCACATCACCTCAACTAGAAGAAGAGCTCCATACTATCAAAATTCCTTGGATTCTTGTGAGAAGTGTCTTCATCAATATCTACAATTGAGGTTTCATGCTTCCTTTTATGTGAACCATGACACTATCTGGCGTAGTGTCCATATTTATGGCATCTATAGCATTGTATGTGTGAAAGATCATTTTTCTTCTTTTGTTCTGGATTAGGGCTTGATATTCCACCTTTATATTTCTTGTCATGAAACTTTCTTCCCTTAACTTTTCCTTTCTTGGTATGAGATGTAAGGGTTGATTTTCTTCGTGTTACATCTAATTTGCCTCTTGTTGCAAGTCTTGTCTCTGCTTGCATGCAGACTACCTATATATGATCAAACTTGGGAAACTTGGGTTTCCCACTAAGTCTCTAAACGAATGGTTCCCAAGATGAATGGAGTACATTAAGAGTGTTCATGACAAATTCTCTATCATCAAGTGGATCTCCAATGCTTCTTAGTTGATCTCTTAATTGAGAGATCGTCATGAAATAGTAAGTAACGGATTTTGACCTTGATATATCGAGATCTAATATTTGATTTCTCAAGGCAAGGGCATGATTGATATTGCTATCTTCAAATAGCTTCGCCAAGGCTATAAACATCTTCCTGGAAGTATTCTTCTAAGAGATATGAGGAACCAAATGGTATTTTACTGAATCTACCAAGATTCTCCTTTCTCTAGCATCATTCTTCCTCGATTGAGTCTTCTCGGATTCCTCTTTTGGTTCTAGAACCTTCTCATTCACAAACTTCAAAAGGTCATTTTATTCCAAGATAAGAATAACCATATACATCCATGAGCTGAAGTTGGAAGTCCCATCAATCCTATATTCAACCTTCATGCTGATTGTCTTGACTGCAAAACTTGACCAGAAACCCTAGCAAGAGCTAGGTCAAATTTGAAGTCTGGATACATGTAAAATTGATTCCACGGATAGTTGCACCCTACCAAGGTGAGTTGGAGAAAGGTAAGATCGATCCAAAACTGTAGAGAGAAGGGATAGATATAAGATCCCAAGGTCTTGACGTCTATAGTATTAGATCAAAAATAGAACTTCGCCAAATTGGATTTGGCCTCCACAGAAAGATGCACCCTCTTCGGGCGAGTTTCTCAATGCTCCTTTCGAGATGAACCGTGGTTGAAAACACTCCAAAATGTGGAGCCCTATTTTCTAGAAATGACTTCTTTTAGCACTACTCTGATACCATATTAGATTTAATAAAGACAACAACATAATAAATAGGATCACTAAAAAAATGACCAAGCAAAACCAAAAATGAATGTGGATCTTGCTTAACCACAGTGATGATCTATCATCTACCAACCATAGACAATACAACACTATTGTCTCCCCTAAGATCACACCTTCCAATAGACTTCAATGTACATCCAAATCATAGTAGCATAAACCCCAAAAATACAAAGAGAAACTTCTCCAAAGTGGAGAACCCCAAAAATTGTCTCCTAATAGCAGTAGCGAACTTCTTCCTTTACTTGAGCAAACTTGTTTGACTGCTTGAATTATGTTTTCAAATGAGGAGGCGCCCCTCCTTTTTATACTATTTTCTGGGTGAATTTTTAACTCGGCCGACTTGTCTTATTCCACAATAAAAATACATTTTATTATTTGAATTTCTTGGGCCGGCCTGTTTGAGGATGTGCCTCACACAACTACTACACCAATAATAAGTTATGTATATAACCTCTCATAAAGTTCAATTGTTTCATGTGAGCTATCACTAGCGTAAGTCCATCCTAAATGTGGATCTATCAAGCAGAGAGAGGCGTCCAATTTCTTGAGGTGTTATTTTTAATGACATTTTATTTGGATTTACATTTTTTATTTTATGAGCGAATAAAGAATTTTTTAATTATTTTTTATTCGGTTTTCTTTATTTTATTTTATGAGCCAACATAAAAAAAAAAAGTTAATTTTTTGGTACATAATGTGAGTTTGTTACATGTAATGTGACACATATCCCCCATATCGGGTTGTAAGCACCTAGATATTCTTGGTGCATGTAATGTTAGTTAGTTACATGTAATGTTACACATATCCCCCATACTAGGTTGTAAGCACCTCACTACTCTCGGTGCAATCAAATATAGTGCATTCCATTATTTGTTCATAAGTGATCTTCCAATTAGTATTATGACATTGAAAATAATTTATATTCTCATCTTCCTACTTGAGCCAAGTTGTGTTACCAAAAATGAGAAATAGGAAACGGAACAAGAAACAAGAATAGTATGAGAAATGAGGTTTAGAGGTTTCACCTACAAAAAACAAGGAGAGAGAAAAATAACAAAACTAAAGGCTCCTAGAATTGTAATGAACAAATATATTTTTCCATATACGTTGTTTTCAAATTTGGGTTTAGGGTAGTGATTGTTGTTTGTGGTTAACAAAGTAAAGAAACACCAAATTTTTCAATGTCATACTTCATATATATTCTAATCATATTTTTATTTTTCTAAATTTCTATGCCTAGAAATTCTTGTTGTTAATTTTCAGAATTGTTACACTTAATGAATGGATCAGACATATGCATATATATTTGGTAGTCTTCCATTTATAACTGAATGAAAGGTATATAAAAATTATGTATTAAAAATTTAGAAAGATTATGAGAGACAAGGATGGGGTGAGTGAAGGATACCCTCCTCTGTTTTTATGATGTTGAAAACCTATGAAAAACCCAACTATCACAACTAGCCCTGCTAACTTCAAAGGTAAATTGCAAGAGAAACAATTATCAAAATACAAATCCTATAATGAAACTTGAAAGTGCATATACCACTAAAGTTTCAAATGAATAATAAATGTGATCAACTATGAGACACAATTTTTTATTACTTAATTTTAACCTCCATACCCAAAAAAAAGAGAAAGACAACTGCGGTCACAGAGTTAGATGAAGAGTCACAGAGTTAGATGAAGATCTGCAGTGAAATTTTATCCAAAGAAAATGAATTGCAACAACCAAACTTTGTTAAAAAAATTTATTGATATATTTAAAGTAAGTATAATAGAAGAAAAAAAAATTATGAGAATAACAGTGTTAATAATTACAACTATTATGTTAATTACATGTGTATCTCAAAAGTTTCTTTTAACAAGGATTGTAGATGTTCAAGCTCACTTTCTTGAATGGTGGATGAGATTAGCCAATTACAAATCCACTACTTTTTTCAACATGTTTTATGTTGAGAGTAAGGGTATGTTCGAAACAAGGAAAAAATGAGTGTCCGGTTAGAATTTTGGAAATCCGACTGATGCCTTCCATGTGACCCTAATCTTCCCTCCTCTGGCTGCTTGTCTCTAGTGCACTCCCTCCTCTCACCCAACCATCTGGTTTATGTGCGTGGAAGACAGCAAGGGAGGGATTGAAAGTCCCTCCTGATCCTCAATGGATCATCCCTACCCTCTGCAGCAGCAGGACAAAACCCTATCAATCGACATCCATGCACAAGAAGATATCCAAAAGTCTGCAACCCCTACAAATGTTGACCCTCAACCACCACAGTCCATGGAGACGAACAAAACCAAAACCCACACATACATTTGTAAATATTCTCAAAAACCAAGGATCAATCTCCCTCTATTTAGAGTCAATGTCAGAATCGAGTATATGAAGACCTACGCTCTCATCGGGAATTCATTGGTATATGGCTGACTAAAAGATATCTCCTCAAATGGATCCTTATTAAATGGAATCCAAAAGCACACTTTGATATGCAATTAGGTTCCAAAGAGTTTTTCTCCATCATTTCCTCTCTACTCAAAGACAAAGATCACATTCTTGAAGGAGGGCCCTATTTCCTTAACTCTGTTGAAATATTCCTCAAAAATTGGATCGAGAGCTTCAATCCGGACAATGAGAAATTCTCCTGGGCGTCGATATAGATTCACCTTTACTCACTCCCTCAATACTACTGGGATGAAGAAACTCTCACGGACATCAGCAACTCCCTGGGGGAATTTTTCAAGATAGCTGGTCAAACAAGACATCAAAGGTACACCTCCTATGTCTGAATATGCATCTATATGCACATAGCTAGATCTCTTCTGGATTCTACCACCCTTTCCTGTGAGGAAACTAAATGGATCCATTTGTTATATTATGAGAACATGTCTTTCAAATGTCGTAAATGTCATGAACACAAGCATATCTTCTGGGACTTCCCTTTAAACAAGACCACCTCCAATAAAAAACAAACCCCAGACATGGATGAAGATGTTTTCAAAAAATTCTTGAAATGAAGAAGATAAGAAAAGAAAAAACCCATTGTAAGAAAACCTTCAAACCCCATTACAAGCAATAACTTCAAATCTCTTGCCACTCAGCATGAAGACAGCTTTTGAAGAAGAAGAAACCCCACCATCAACAAAACAATATCATCAAGAGGCAGGATAAGGTAAATATTCAGCAGAAGCCAAAAAGAATACCATAGCAGATTCATCAAAAGAACCCATCTAGTCAGCAGAGATGGACCCCACCCTTTAGAATCCCACTCTCACCCAAGATATAGATATCCTAATGGACGAAGACATGGGAGACATAGAAATGGGAGATATAGATCTCATAGGTCTGGAAGATGCATGCAGAAATAAAACCTTATGTGCTATAGCACCCAAGCAAATCCATCTTCTAAAGGATATTCTTAGCGAATCCAAATATCGAGATAGACTTGGAAACATCAATAATGGATCAAAGGAGGCAAAAAATAGCTCCAGAGAAGCTAAAAAGAGAGGAAGAAAAAAGGATATACAAAGAATAGCTATCCTCAGCACTAGACTTGTTGAATTAGGGAAATACTCCCATATCACGTAGTTCTTCCCCCCCCAAACCAAATGATTCCCAATGAAAGTGATCTCATGTAATATAAGGTCAATCAATAGCCCCAACAAGCACATAATGTTGAAAAAAAAGTTCTTGCATGAAAAACCAACTATCCTCATGCTTCAAGGAACTAAATCAAACAACAACAACTTGGAGAACTTGATGTCTCATCTCTGGAAAGGTTGTAGATCTGTCTTTATGGATGTGACAGGGGTCTCTGGAGGATTAATCATCTCCTCGAACACTGTGGATATCAACCTCGGCAATTTCACGGCTACCCGTAACTCCATATCTGCTCATTTTCACCCCATTGGCACAAATCTACACGGTCGGATCACCAATGTCTATTGCCCCCATCTCTCTGATAAAAAAATTAGGTTCTTGGATTTTCTCCACTGGAACAGTCGGGACCATATTCACCCTCTCGACATCATAGGAAGGGACTTCAATCTTATTACCTCACCGAAGGAAAAACATGGAGGTTGTCTCACCCTCTCCCAGGAATACATCCTCTTCAAAGAGTTCATTGGCAACAATGGCCTTGTGGACATGGAGACCAACAATGACATCCACCCCTAGAACAACCATAGAGACGACACCTCTCAGATCGCTTCCAAACTAGATCAATTCCTCATATCTAACCATTTGATCCTCAATAATGAGGAACTTACAACCTCCAACCTCCCTTCAACCATCTCAGATCACTGGCCTATATGTCTCAACTGGCAGCAAAACAATGCATCTCATAGAAATACCTTCATATTTGAAAAATACTGGATCTCGCAACCATAATTCTCAGACATGATTAAGGATTGGTGGTCCACAACTCAAGTCACTGGAGCCTCATGCATGTTCAGAATGAAAAAGAAGCTTAAACTACTAAAACTCCATCGCAATAACTAGAACAAGCACACCTTTGGAAACATCTTCACTTGCAAAGAGAAACTTTAAAAGGACATGGAGCAACTTCAACAACAGATCATCATTGATGGTAGAATAGAGGTAAAGGACAAACATGAGCAATATCTTCTTTCTCAAATAGAATACCGCTCCAAAAAGAAGAGATGTTATGGAAACAAAAATCAAGAATCAACTGGCTAAAGGAAGGTGAGCGCACCACTTCTTTCTTCCATCGATCTACCATCCAACATCGCATGCATAATAGAATCACCCATCTCAAAAAGTTGATGGCACCAGACTAGAAACTCACATAGACATTGATGTTGAACTGGTCATGTTCTATGAGAACCTTCTCACTAAAAGTGATCAAAACTGAGGAGTTGACATTCAACAAGTTGCTTCGTACATCCCTTCTTTTGTGACTAAATATCAAAATGCCTCTCTCATGCGACCCGTATCGCTCCAAAAAGTGGAAACAAATGTTAAACAAGTGAAGAAGGACAAATATCCAAGTCTCGATTTATTCACCATCAACTTCTTCCACTTTTGTTACGACCTGCTCAAACACAAAATTTGGGAATTGGTCGAAGAATCTTCCAGTAATCTAAGGGTTCTTCTAGCTCTCAATTCCACCTTCCTCATGCTCATCCCGAAAGAAGACAAGGAGACCTCTCCTAGTAAGTATAGACCCAAAATGGCTATATAGAAGGTCGTCATATCCTGGATGGAATTATCCTAGCTCATGAAGTCATCCACTCTCTCAAAATCTCCAAAAATATTGGAATACTCCTCAATTCAGATATATCCAAATCCTTCGATAAACTAAGTTGGATCTTCATTGATAAAATCCTTCTTACCTATGGCTTTGGCCACTCCTAGGTTCACCTTGATCCTTAGTATTATTTCTTCAGAATTTTTTTTGTCCTAATTAATGGTGCTCCCTTGAAAACCTTCAACCCCTCACGACGAATCGATCAAGGTGATCCTCCTTCCCCCTTCTTATTCATCCTTATGGTTTAAGTTCTAGGTCACATGCTCATCCATGATAGTTCTATAGGAAACTTAAAATGTCTTACACTTCATGGTCATACCCCGCTTACCCATCAACAATTTGTGGACAATAAATTTCTCATGGGCCATCCTTCCAATCAAGAGGTACGCAATTTTTGTGACATCCTCACCACTTTATCCAAAGCCTCTGGTATGGCCCTCAATCCTGAAACGTCCTCCATATTTTTCTTTAACACGCCCCCAATCACTCAAAGGAATATCACTGGAATCATGGGCTTTAATGCTTCTACTCTCCCATCAAAATATCTTGGTGCCCCCCTTATCAACTCGATCCTCAAACACTCCTCTTGGAAGGACCTTCTTGACAAACTCGAGCTATGACTCTCTTCCTGGACTTTTCGCTCTCTAAATCTTGTTGGAATCCTAGTCCTAATCAAATATGTTTTACAAGCCATGGCACTTTATCTTTTCTCTATTTTAGTGTCCCCTAAATGGGTTCTTAAATCCATGAGAACTCTTCAGTGCACTTTCCTCTAGAAAGGGGATAAGACCTGTCATAATTGTTCTTTGTTTAAAGGGGAAAAAAATTTCCTAACTAAAGAGGGAGGCTCCTCGATCTCTGGGACCCTACCAAAAATAATGAAACTCTGAGTGCCAAAATCTGGTGGAACTAGATCACCAAAAATAGCATCCCTTGGGCCCAGTTATGGAACAAAAATATGCTTCTCTTTGGCACACTCAGGATCTCATAAGTTACTCTCAGGACATAAAGGGGTCTCTAATATGGAATGTAGAAAACTCATAGTGCCACCTCAGTTAGCAGCATAGCTTCTGGGAAATTTATGATGGCTCCTTAGTTAATTTTTGGAGTGACTCTCAGAACCAACTCCCTAGATTAGAATCTATCAAAAATATCTAGCAAAGACATGACTCTTTCAAATCCTGAACCACAAAAATTTCAATACCTTTTGGGACCAAGACAATCAACAGGAAATCTATGGTTGGCTGCCCTGCCACAGATGGCACTCAGTTCAACAACGGGTTTACTCCGAACCACTCTGGGAGGATATTCAACAAAGACTCATATGAACCAGACAAATACTTGACATTCTAATATGGGACTACAAACCCAAGGGTATGTTATCAATCAAATAATCCTAACATCTCTCCAACTACTCATCCAACAAACAGTTGAATCCTATCTAGGCCAAAATCTAGGGGGTTAAAAACTTGGCCAAAAGTAACTATCTTTGTTTGGTTGGTGTTACATAATTGATTCCTCAATTGGAATAATCTTCTAAAAAGAGGCTTCATAGGACCATCACAATGTTCTATTTGTCAAGAACAAGAAGAAACTATGGATCACCTTCTTGACAACTGCTCATTCTCTAACAATTTATGGGATAGGATAGTCGTTTTAATGCAGAAGAACCAATCACTGTTGAGGGCACATTTCTGAGACTATCAACCGCTGGAATAATCACCCCTATTAGAATCCTTTTCTAAGCCAAATTCAACAACTTATCGCTGGTTTTTTCATCTGGAGCATCTAGAAGGAACACAATCTTAGGATTTTCAAAAACAAATCCAATCCCATGGAAATTGTTTGGGTGTTATGTCAAAAACACATCAAGGAAACTACTTTGCTGAAAAATTGAAATGATCATGACTTTCAGGAAACACCCAATGAAAGGATCATACTGGAGAACTGAAATCTCCCTTCCCTCCCACCTGCAGCTTCGTCTCTGGCCCAAATTCACCATATTTCTAGTTCGAACTCCTAGAGCAACCCACACTCTGCTTTTTACAAGTTGAATTTTGATGGAGATTCTAAAGGCAATCTTGGGAAATATGGCTAGGAGGAGTCTTCAAATCCTCCACAAACACAATTCTTATACTCTTTTAAAGATCCTTAGGCATTGAAAGCAATAATGTTGTGGAACTAACTAGCCTACTTCATGGCATTCGACTCACTTTCAACCATGATCTCTTTCCACTCATAGTGGAAGGGGATTCATAGGTCATCCTCAATATGGATACCACAATTTAGAATGGATCCAACACCACCAAAATCTCCCCCAATTGGAGGCTTGAATTTTATCTACAAGAACTAGCTCTTCTCCTCTTCAGACCTGCGGCCATCACCTTCCATCATGTTAGGAGACAGGACAACTCCTTAGCCGACAAATTTGTCAACTAGGGAGTCTCTACAAACTATTATTTGCGAGACTTTTTCCTAGAATACCTCCCGGATTCCCCATTAAAGAGTGACTGTATCCAAATCGCTAGGGAGGATGGATCTCACCCGAATGCGGGTGGCACTCCAACTCATAGGACGCATGGGAGGAACATACCAGAGGCACAGTTGTCCCCCAAAAGCGTCTCCTCAGATAGATCATCATTCCACCATAAATGACGATGGTACCCCACTTCCTAAGCAGCAAGGTTACTCAAGGATGTGTCCTTGGTTTTTTATGGGAGGTGACAGTCTTGATGTCATGTCGTCCTGAGTTCTCCTGCGTAGGATTATGGCAACCCATGGGAGGAATGTACATATCATCTGTTAGTTCATGTTTATTGTTTCCCTAGTGCATGTTCTTTCCCATTTCATTCCCTTTCCTTCGATTAGTGCATTGGAAATTGTCGGTACCCCCGCGTTCTCGATGAGCGTCTGTAGATATAGATTTATACCATAGGTATCAACTCACATTGCCAATTTAAAATTCCGATGTCTACTCCCCTCTACGCCTCTTGTTCATCCAAACATGTCTCGCACACTACAAGCCACCCCACGTCATGGGAGAGAAGGATGAGGGAATTCCAATGAGTGTGCTAGGACCCTCTCCACAATTGTCAATATTGAAGGATTAGATGTGGAAATCCTTGAACACATGTGTTAGCTCATGAACGAGTAGGAGGATGAAATCCTGGGCTCCCCTTACGCGGTCAACAGAATGGTCCCGCATGTATGCAAATTCTAGTTTATGAAAAAACTCATGGCTAGGTTCCTCCTTCGTCTTACGGCCATACAGGATGATCACCCAGTGTCTTCTTCGGTTTCACCAAACTCTCCAACTTATCAGGAGAAAAGGCCCGCTCCCCCTCCAACGAATTTCATTGCTACTCAACAGGGAAAAGCGACCTTCACAATTGCCTTGAAATTCAAAAAGACAGAGTCGTTCCCAGTCAAGATGGGTCCCTCCATCTCGGCTAGCACTCGAGTAGTGAAGAAGACACCAACAATGACTCCAAAAGCCCTAGAAATGATGGCAGCCAGACCACTTCCACCCAACAAGATTCCCCCACTAAAACAATACCAAAGTCATTCACAAATTGGCTTCGTCTTTAGTGTACCCATTAAGGAGGAGACTCCTACCAAGCACTGAGTTTCAATTTCCTGAGGTATTCTTTTTGAATTCATGGTCTTTCTGGGTTTAGTTTCCTTAGTTTTTTGTAGCTTCAAAACATTGTTATTTTGGTTAAACACAACTTATATTTTTTTAGTATAATATATTTTCCCTACTATAGGGAGGATCTTTTTTTATGTTAAGATCATGATTTCCCAATATGGGTAGGCTCCAACCTTCACACAACTTCTTTCAGTCCACAGAACTGCCACTATTGCTTGTAATTTTTCATGTACTATTATTATGAATCAATAGAATAGACTCCGAACTTACCCAAAAAAATGTCGTATGTTGTTATATAACATGTCTTCAACATTGTCTTGCAACACCTCAAGTGGAATATCGTCATCTCCATCGTCCTGTGAACAACCATATTCTCACATCCTACTAGGCCCTGCTTGGTACTCAAGTTGTTGTCAAGATAGCAGACATAGATTTGAGTGTACAAACACCAAATATTGTGCCCTTTTTGTGCCTAAGTGATTCCTCTTTGTTGAATGGATAAAAGCATATTCACTCTAGTTTATTTCACATGCACATGAACTAGTCACCTATGAAGTAAAATTAGCATTATGTAATTAAAATTTAATAATGTATATTTGAAAACTTGAAAAAAAAACTAAAATGAAAATAGAAAATAAAAAAGTTTAAATTTTAGAACACAATAAATGTACTAGTTGTTGGATATTCCTGTGGAAGTAAAAAAATAGCTAATTGGCGAAGAAAGGGAGTTATTGTACCATATTGTATCCAAAGTCTATGCGTCCAAGTTGTTTTCTATTATATGCACAAACATCATTTGCAAGTGTCCCTCAGATCTCTAGAACTTTCCCAACTCAATTCGTGAAGTATTGTGATCATCACAATCATAACATCTACTTATAAATGTGTTCCAATTTTGCATCACCTCTACATCTGAAGATGATTTCTTGTGAAACCATTTTGGGTTGAGTAGGAATGCAATCGAATGAAGAGAACTATGAAGCATTTTCCACCTTGTAAGACTAAGATCCCACACCTCATTGTGTCCCTATCAATCCTAGAATTTTGATCTTCCATTAAGTCCTGAAGCTTCTCTCTCATTTAATCCATACTCTCAAACATATCCCCTAAGCATGGACAATCACTATCAAACATAAGAAGGGTGGAAACAATAGGTATGATGAGGTTAACAATATCCTCCACTCTACTCCAAAAATCCTCTGAAGAAGAGCCAATAATAATTTCCTCAACTTGTAGACCATCCCCAACATGAGAACCCTTCCACCTCTTCCAATCCTTTGAAACCACCATCTCCCTCAAACATTGATGTACTTTGACGAGGCATTGTAACATAATGAATGCAAATGCAAATCTAGTCTCGACACATCGAAGAAGTTGGAGGTTGTCATGTTTTCTATAAATTGCTATGGATGTTGCATGATTAATAATAAAAATTTGTAGCATATTTGCTTTAGTTATAGTTTTTCCAAACCATGCAATGTTGTTGATATCTTTTAGGAGGAGGTTGATGCAATGCATAGAACAAGGAGTCCAAAAATTGTTTGATATTCATCCTTAATTAAACCCCCAGCAAGCACATTGTTTGAGGCACTATCAGTAACAATCCGAACCACATTTTCCCTTCCAACCTCTTCTATTGTTTCTTTGAAGAGACCCATCAAATATGGACCATCTTTTGTTTTCCTTTTAGTATCATAGAATTTTAAAAACATAACCCCTTTCGGAATAGAAACCAAAATATTGATAAGAGGACGATGATTGACATATATCCAACCATCTGAAACAATGGAGACCCCAAAGTCTTTCCAACCATCTTTAATGTCATGAAGTCTATCTTCAATCCGAGACCTCTCTTCAGATAACACTATTGTCCTCATCTTTTCATAGTTGGGAGGTTTGTAACCTTTAAGGGCTATGTTAACCAGATCTCTGACCATGTCCTTCCAATAAGGAGACCTATAGACGTTAAAAGGTATGTCATTTTCTAATAAAAACATCCCAACATATACATCAAGATTTCCTCTCCCTTTTACATCCCATAGGTTGTTAAGATGGAAAGTAGAATCATGAAGTTGAGAAGAAGTTTGTGGACCACGTGGTATTTCTCTAGTGGCTAAATTGTTGGTTTGAATTGAACATTCATCAAATTGTTTCAAATTGTCTAATTCATTAAAAAAATGTATCAAAGCTTTCTCTGTATTAGGCACAATGATGCAGACATTGATTTATTCTTTTTTCCCCATTCTAAGAAAATGTCACATAACTCTTGCTATACTCCCTGACTTTTACATCTTACAGTAAAGGAAAAACAAACCTTTAAACCAATGGTGTCACTTGTTCCTCCACTATATGATTGAGTGCATTTGATTGCTTCACATAGCCTAGCTTAAAAATCCTTCTCTGCATCTTTGCATCCTCTATTTGGGGGCGGGGGGGGGTCAACACTACTGTGGGGGATTTCTGTTTGGAAATGGGTGCTTTGCTTTGTGTAGCTAATGAAATTCCTTCCATTGCAATGGGAAAATACTAGAAGAAAGATGAAATCATACTCTACCAAAACAAATAGGGACAACTATTAGAAATGAACATGAAAGTTTGAAAACAAAAACAGAGAAAAAATTGAAAATGGGAGAAATATGTTTTTTCTTTAATTAACAAAATACAATTTCTTCTCACACAAAGGTGCAAAAGAAAATAAAAAATATGTTTTTATTCATTTAAATGAGCATCTCATATATGTACCTTATAACTATTGATACTTATTAGACTTTTACATGTACCTTATAGAGCCTAGTGTTGGTTGTGGAGCCTGATCTTCCTGATTCATAGATGTTATTTCAGTCGTGTTTGGATCCCAACACCTAACGAGGGGTGTGGGGGGATTCCCCCCCCCCCCCCGATACACACTATATTCATTAGGGGGGTCCAAGGGGGATTCCCCACACACACACTATAGTCATCAGGGGGGCCTAAGGGGGGGGCGGCGATTGTTTTGGGAGCTCTCCCTAGAGAGGGTTTGGGGGAAACGCCCTTGTAGCGAAAATTTAGGGAAAATGCCTTGTAAAATATTGTAATTTCAAAGTCATGACTCGGTCAATAATGGGTGATTTATGGGCCCATGGTATTTGAGAAACTCATGGTTTTTCCCCATGGTATTCCCTTTATAAAAGGAAGGCATTGTAATACGGCTATGTATTGTATTGTAGCATTGTAAAACAATATCTATGATTGTGTGAGAGAAACTGTGAGAGAGTGAAGAGTAAGTGTAGTGGGGTTGCTCTAGGTTGTATCCATTCATTTTTTTGGATGGTATAATAATAAAGGACTGGCAATTTCTTTCTGGACGTAGCCCATCTTGGGTGAACCACGTTATATCTGTGTCTCTTGTAATGTGTTTAATGATTGCATCTTATTTAATTGTTATTGCTTCGCGATCATGTTTTTCTAACATTTGGTATCAGAGCCAAAAGGTCTATTTGGATGGTAAACTCGCAGGAAAGAAGGTTTCTTGGTTTGAGTGGGAGCAATGGAAGAAGAAGGAAAGTTTAGGGTCGAAAAATTTAACGGCCAAAACTACCAATTATGGAAGATGCAAATGGAGGACTATTTACACAAGAAGGATCTATACCTACCATTGGGCGGAAAAACAAAACAGTCGACAACTATGAAGGATGAAGAATGGGAGGTTCTTGATAGAAAGGAACTGGGAACAATACAGTTGTGCTTGGCTTCATCGGTGGCTTTCAATATCTGAAAATAAAAGACAACAAAGGGTGTGATGAGCGCATTGGATAAGCTCTATGAAAAACCCTCGGCTTCCAACAAGGTATTTTTAATGAAGTGTTTATTTAATATGAAGATGTCAGAAGGTGGATCTGTTTTTGACCATTTAAATGAATTTAATACACTTACTAGTCGGCTAAGTTCTGTAAAAGTGAACTTTGATGATGAGGTTAGGGCTCTTCTAATCTTGTGCTCATTGCCAAAAAGTTGGAATAGCTTGGTCATGGTTGTAAGTAACTTTGTCTCTGGTTCAAACACTCTTAAATTTGATGATGTTGTTGGTGTTATTCTTAGCGAGGAAATGCGAAGAAAAATCACAGGTGAGACATCAGGTAATGTGTTGACCATGGAAAGAAAGGGAAAACAAGAGGAGAGAGGAAGGAGCCCAAGTAATCAAAAAATACTAGAAATGGAAGATCCAAGTCCAGATTTGGAAAGATAGAGTGTTGGAATTGTGGTAAGAAATTATGTCTAAATAAATATTGCAGAGTTCCAAAGAAGAAAGGGAATAGATAGCAGGATACTACTCAGGAAGCAAATGTAGCTGGTGATGTGTTACAAAATGCTTTGATTCTTGCATTAGATATTACTAGTGATTACTGGGTAGTAGATTCAGGGGCTTCATGTCATGCTACACCCCATAGGAAATTCTTTCATGATTATGTTTGAGGTGATTTTGGACATATTTTATTGGGGGATGATGAACCATGTATAATTGTTGGAATAGATAAGGTTCGGATTAAGTTAAACAATGGAAATGAATGGATGCTAAAAGATGTAAGGCATATTCCTGCTATGAAAATAAATATGATCTCAAAAGGGTAGTTGGGAGATAGCAGTTGTTTGTCTACATTTGGAAAAACATGGTGGAAGATCACTAAAAGAGCACTGGTAATAGCAAAAGGAGATAGGATAATGTTATAGCTAATTTTGCCACACATGGTTGATCACATATTTATGGCCTTCCATGTCCCTTTGCAGACTCTTTAGACCCCATGGACTTATATTATACTTTGATGTTACAATATCATCCCTAATAAACACCTATTTATTATTGTACGCGACTTTTAAACCCATACTCGCATGTACACATGACTTTTGACCTCAAACTCGCGTACATTGGGATGTGTGCATAAGTACAAACACTTTTGGAGTTTTTCTCATATGAGTCTGAAGATCTTGACTCTTGGCCTTCCATATGCTTTGAGATCGCTCGGATTCAACCCTCCATTACCCTTTTGGAGTGCTATATAAGGAACCCCTTGGATACATTGAAGAGGAGGAAATTGAAGAGAAAAGAAACTATAGTCCATTGTTGGTTCAATTTTCTTATATTTGAGTCTGCATCCCTTTGTCGCTTTGGAGCACTTTTTGTTCTTCCCAAGCTTGCCTTTGCTTTGTGAGCTTGCTATCGAGAGATGGAGGATTGAGTTGGTGGAGGCCTAGGTGGAGGACTCGGTTTCTCTGGTTCGTAGACGTGCAGACAGAGGTTGTCACTATTGTAATCTCTAATTTTATTAATAGAAATATATTTTCCTGTCCAATTATGTGCATTTGAATATTAAATCCACGGATGTATTTAATTGCTTATACATTGTTGAATATATATGCTAGAGTAGGTCTAACACATTATTATAGAGCATGCTTGCCTTGTTTGTTGTTGTTGAGAGCAAATTGTTAATGCAAGCATGAATTGGAAAAGCTCAACAGGGATCTACTTCAACCGTCCAGAATAAGGTACGATTCAGTATGCCTTAGTGTTAGATGTTTGGTTTCTTTTTCATATTGGGAAATATTCATTTCTGGTGTCAAGCTGTCTGTTGTGGTACCCCCAAGCCATAGAAATTATCTTTGTAACAGAATTGGCAACTCCGCTGGGGATGTTCCTTGTTTTTGTTTGGGGTTGGGGGCACAATGTGCTTGACTTGCTCTTTGTTTCTCCATGTTTTTGTGTTTTATTTAGTAGTGTGTTCATCCATTAACAATCCCCTAGAGTGGTTTGACCCTTGGCCTACTTTTTACCACTTTCTTCTCTGTATATGCAAGTTTTTGTCTAAAAGTCCCGTACATATGCGGATTTTTGGCCAAAAGTCGTGTATACATGCAGGATTTTGGCAAAAATCCGCGTATACATGCAGGTTTTTGGCCAAAAGTCACATACATATGCTGTTGTTCTATATACAGTCACGTACATCCTCGCTTTTGGTTGAGTTTGATAGTGTGGAAAGTTGTTAGGTGGGTTGTGATTGTGGCTCGGTCTTCCTAGGTTCTGATGTTGTGTGTAGACTACTTCTTTCATGACCAGAAACCGCTTTTTCATTGATTTTTCTTTGAAAGTAGTTCTAGTCATTTATTTCCTTTTTATTTTTCCATTAGTGCATTAGCCTTTTGGTCTCGGTGTCTTGCTTGCCTTGTGTTTTCTACTTGCTATGGAGACTAAGAATATTAATGACTTTTATTCCATTTTCAGAATATTAATGACTTTTATTCCATTTTCATTCTTTTATATTGAAAATACAAAATGGTTGTATTCTTACTTGTATTTCACTTATGGATTTAAGGAGTTACTTGCATTGGACTGCTTGGACAAGAGTTGTGTTTAGGATTTCATATAGGAAGGATTGCATTGATGATTTGGAAATGAATGATTTTTTATGCATCTCATGTAGTGGCATACCCTGTTTCTCATTCTACAAAGATTGCACTTAGCATTGTTTGTTAGGTGTGCACTTTTATTTCACTGCTGAGTCGTCAGTGACTTCATTAGTTGCACGACCATTTCCCTTTGAGCAATCACAGCGAATTAAAATCAACGCTTAATAAAATGAATTACATCTTTTTCTTTTATAGGGTTCGCCAACAAGATTAGGATTTAGAGTCTTGGAATTGTTCATTGTAAATCGATTCTCCAAGACTACTAAACACAAATAATTAGGTGTCTGTCTAGGTGAGAGTGTGAAATCCTTGGTATAATTAGTGTTTTTCAGGACGCTCTTCCTACATAGGATTTAAGCACGAGGCAGCATGCACGATTATGATTGGGATAGCCCTTGGTCAATTTTGTGAGAGCTGGAGATATTTCCAGGATCGTATTTGTATCTCGAGGCTCTTTTGAGAGTTTCAGGCTGTGCTACCCTACCCATACGATCGATCCCTCCCGTGACTATCCACCTGAGCATTGACTATATTGGAGTGAACTTAGCTACTTTACCTAGGTATCGCAGGGGGTACTTGCAGAGGTTATTATGTAGGTGTCTTGGCCAGGTAGGGGTCGGACAACACAATCACTTTACATGTTGAATATGAGGGCCACTATAATTGGTTACATAACTCCGCTTGTAGTGTACAGAAGGCGCCTCTCCTAGAAGAGACATACCTGCTGCATTTGAGAGCTCACTTATCCTCCCCTTGGCTTGCTTGCATTTTGGCTTTAGATTCTCTTAGGAGTGTGCTCTTTGTGCGTTAGTTAGCTTTTGGGATCATGGCTACTTGAGTATATTTATGTTCTCTTGATTTCCTATCCTTTTATATTCGGTGTGCCTATTATCACTACTAGCATCCCGTCACCCGCTCCAGGTCTAGTGCGGACCCTGGTGTTGGACTGGGGGCACCACGACCCCTTATCTTTCTCATAGATTTGGGAGTGGTCATATTCCATCCTCTACTCCATTTGTGGAGGATTTTCACTCCCTTCATTTGGTATTAATACTAGTGTTCACCCTCACGAGGGTGGTAGTGGGTACATGAACATTGGGTCTTCACCTTACATTCCTTCTTATGTCCCATCGTCCACCACATTGTTTCCTTTGAATGTTGTTGTCATGATCAATCCTCCCTATATCCTATAGTTTGGACTCTTTACTGACTGTTTCCAGTTGTTTTGGACTAATATTATTTTCATATAGGGTCTGATTTTTGTACACTCTCTCCAAGGTATTGAACCATTCGTTCCTATTATAGGTATAATTTATGAACTGGCATATAGGTTAGGATTTCACATTCATTTGTATTTTTCATGAACTTATCACTATTTCATTTTAACCTTAAGTACGAACCCATTCCATGATATCACAGAACCTTCATGCTGCTGTTAGAAGTGGCATCGTGTGAATGGTAGAGCTTTCCTATACATGGGTACCCTAGTTAGATCCTATTTTTCATTTGGTGCCCATGCTGAGATGCCTCCTTTAAGTTGTGGGAGTCCATTTTTAGTCTCGCCATGTCTTTGAGCAAGAGCTTCATAGTCCTCTTGAACTTTATGTTGGTTTTTTCCCATAGGAACTCCCTTGTATATGTCAAGTTGTAATTGCATTTCATGAGTTTTGCTTGCCTTCTTGAGCTTTATGCTGGCTCCCTGACTTTGATTTATCAACCATATAGCCCGAGCTTGTCTCATGTCTAGCCAGGCAGAGCCTTCTACATATCCTTTGCAGCTTGATCACTCCTTTTACCGGGAGGAGACCTTCCCCTAAGTGTCATTATCCTGCACATATACTCTTGCATTGAGCATAGGCATGTTCCACTGCTTGGAACTAGTTTACGTGTCCCCTGACACTCGTCTCCTCCTATATTTGTACTATAAAGAACTTTTATTCTTTTTTCAAGATTTTCAAAATATCTGAAAAGGTCCAAAAAATAAAAAATAAAATAAAAAATCAAACAGGAAAAGATGTTATCTTTGGCGGCAGTTGAGTCGTGTCTTCTTCGAACAGAGCACTGTATATCACATCCTTTGGTTGGGTTATTATTTTGACTTTAGGAGCTGTACTCGTTACTCTGAGTTTATCTCCATCGACCAGTTAAGCTTCCAGTCCCTATGGATCCTCTTTCGATGCCTCCTGTGTCACGGAGATGTCCCAGTTTTCATATTGAGTCCATGATGCCTACCTTTAGTCACCATTCACCTTATGCTCTTGTTCGAAGGAAGTTGAAGCCGGAGTCGGCCATTCCTCAGTTATTTTGACTTTTCATGTCGGTTATTCTCAGGACTATTACTGGTTCATGCACATCTTGTTCGAGTTCTTCCACATTATAAAACGTTGCTGAGTACCTCGTGTTAGTTGATGGGATATCCCTTAATTCCCTCCTTCCAGCGAATTCCATTCCATCGAATTCAGGTCATTTATTCTGGAATAGGAGTTTAGAGTCATTTGAGTGCCTTGAGACTTAAAGTCATCAGTTGTAGGTTCTCCCGCTATCGACAGTTTTGGGAATACATCAATGTCCCCTGATCGATGGATTCTTCCAAGTGTTCGACCTCAACACATCTATTCACACTTGTTATATTTCACTTTGTACCTTGATTCCCATTTTCACTATCGGTGGGTGATCTCGCGTCTATTAACGGTATACATCAATGATCAATAATCAGACGATGGACTACTATGTTAGAACTCAACACATTTATTCGCATAGTATGACATACACCCGTAGCAATTCATGTAGAAGACCTTCCATCTTGGTGGCATTCCATATATGCTACCTCCTTGATTGTGCCAGTGTTCATGAGATATCATCTCTCGTGATTTGATTCCAGTGTATATCAAATATCTTCATCCACTATGGAGATCTTGATCCATTGTATATCTTTAGCCATTATGGAGATCTTGATCTATTGTATATCTTCATCCACTTTGGAGATTCTGATATATTGCATATTGTATGTGGCGATGACCACACATGAGACTTTGTATATATTATGTCTATTCATGGCCATTGTACTCTTATGTATCTGGAACTGCTATATGTATTTGCAGTCACATGCAGAGATTGATTATTTTATTATACTGATGAGTGGCTAGTTCTTCCACCTGGGTCTTCATTACTCCACTTCTGGGATAGATTTTATAATGTATTTCGACCATCATGTTACCCCTCTGACCTCACACATTAGGGGGCATCTGTTATAGCGGATTTTACCACACATGATTGATCACATATTTATGGCCTTCCATGTCCCTCTGCAGACTCTTTAGACTCCATGGACTTATACTATACTTTAATGTTCCAAGATCATCCCTAAAAAACACTTGTTTATTGTTGTACGCAACTTTTAAACCCATACTCACGTGTACACGCGACTTTTGACCTCAAACCCGTGTACATCGGGATGTGTGCATAAGTCCAAATATTTTTGGAGTTTTTCTCATATGAGTCTGAAGATCCTGGCTCTTGGCCTTCCATATGCCTTGAGATCGCTCAGATTCGACCCTCCACTACCTTTTTGGAGTGCTATATAAGGAACCCCTTGGATACATTGAAGAGGAGAAATTGAAGAGTAAAGAAACTATAATACATTGTTGCCTCAGTTTTCTTATACTTGAGTCTGCATCCCTTTGTCCATTTGGAGCACTTTGTGTTCTTCCCAAGCTTTCATTTGCTTTGTGAGCTTGCTATCGAGAGATGGAGGATTGAGGTGGTGGAAGCCCAGGTGGAGGACTCAGTTTCTCCGGTCCGTAGACGTGCCGACAGAGGTTGTCACTATTGTAATATCTAATTTTATTAATATAAATATATTTTCCTATCCAATTATGTGCATTTGAATATGAATATTGAATATATGGATGTATTTAGTTGCTTATACATTGTTGAATATATATTCTAGAGTAGGTCTAACACATTATTATAGAGCATGCTTGTCTTGTTTGTTGTTGTTGAGAGAAAATTGCTAATGCAAGCATGAATTGGAAAAGCTTAACAAGGATCTACTTCAACTATACGGAACAAGGTATGATTCGATATCCCTTAGTGTTAGATGTTTGGTTTCTCTTGCATATTGGGAAATATTGATTTCTGGTATCAAGATGTTTGTTGTGGTACCCCCAAGCCATAGTAAGTTTCTGTCCAAAATAGATAGGTGCGTTGTATTTATGTCCTCATAATATTGATTATTCTATCTCTGTAGCTTTCACAGAAACAAGTGCAGCGTTCTCGCGTCATAGGCTTGGCCACATGAGTGAGAAGGGGATGCAGATTCTCCTCCTAAGGAAATTTCTTCCAGATATGAAATATGTAAGTTAGGAATTCTGTGAAAAATGTGTTTATGGAAAACAAAAGAGAGTTAAATTGTTCAAGGTTAGGAAACAAAAGAAGAGTGAAAAGTTAGAGCTTGTGCATACAGATGTATGGGGACTGGCTCAGGTACAATCTCTTGGTGGCTCTCATTATTATATTACTTTTATTGATGATGCAACTGGAAAAACTTGGGTTTATTGCAGCAGACAGAAATATGATGTGTTTGCTACTTTTAAGAAGTGGAAAGCTTTGGTTGAGAATGAGACATGACAAAGGTTGAAATGTCTCAGATCTGATAATGGAGGTGACTAATGCATCGAGGAGTTTGATAGTTAATGTTCATACAATGGAATTCGCAGAGAAAAGACAATACATGGAACACCACAATAAAATGGTGTCTCAGAAAGGATGAACAGAACGATCATGGAGTGTACAAGGTGTATGAGATTGCATGCAAGGTTTCTCTTACAATTTTGGGTTGATGTTGTAGATATTGTTGTTTATTTAATAAACAAAGGGCCTTCAAACACTTTGGATGGTGGAATTCCAAAGGAGGCATGGACAGGTAAAAAAGTAAACTACTCATTTCTGAAACTTTTGTTTGTGAAGCATTTGTCCATATTGGTAAATAAAGCAGAAAAAAGGTTGAGGCTAAATCGAAAAAATGTATCTTTATTGGATACGGGGTTGATGGTTTTGGTTATCGCTTATGGGATTATGAAAATCACAAAATCATTAGGAGTAGAGATGTAGTATTTAATGAAAATGTTATTTACAAATATCGGTTGCAGGGAAAGAAAGAGGAAAATGAAGACACGAAGTACACAGTGCTTGATGAAATCAAAGAAAATGAAGTTCCAAAGGCACCAAAAAATCAAGAGCAGTAGCATAAACCTCAAACTCCTGTAAATGTAAGAAGATGTACTAGGTTAAGTAGACCCCCTGAATGATTCTCTATTTCACTTTATTATTTATTGATGACTAGTTTTGGTGAACCAGAATGTTATGAAGAGGCAATGCAGGTAGAAACTAGAAATAAGTGGGAGCAAGGAATGAATGGGGAGATGGACTCATTGGTAAGAAACCAAACTTTGGATTTGGTTGAGTTCTCTGCAGGAAAAAGAGCATTGCAAAATAAATGGGTTTACAAGTTGAAGGAAGAAGATGGAGGAAAGAAGCAGTACAAGGCTAGACTTGTTGTAAAGGGGTTTGCACAAAAGAAATGTATAGACTTTGATGAAATATTTTATCATGTTGTTAAAATGACTTCAATTAAGACTATTTTAAGTCTAGTGGCCGTGGAAGATTTGCATCTTGAACAGTTAGATGTAAAAACAACCTTTATCCATGGGGATTTGAAGGAAGAGATTTATATGTAGCAACCACAGGGGTATGAGGTCAAAGGGAAAGAGAATTTGGTTTGCAGGTTTAAGAAGAGATTGTATGGACTGAAACAAGCTCCAACATAGTGGTATTTAAAATTTGATATGTTTATGACAGAACAGGGTTATAGTAGATGTTATTCTGACCACTGTGTTTATTTCAAGAGGCTAGATAATGGAAGATATATTATATTGTTATTGTATGTGGATGACATTCTTGTTACAGGGTCTAACATGCAAGATATAAATGTGTTCAAAAGAAAACTAGATAAATCATTTACGATGAAGGATTTGGGTGTTGCAAAGCAAATCCTTGGTATGAGAATAACAAGAGACAAGAAAAATCACAAATTGACATTGTCTCAAGGTGACTACATAGAAAAGTTGTTGGAGAGCTTTAGAATGAAGAATGCAAAACTAGTTAGTACACCTTTGGCCAGCCATTTCAAACTAAGTAAGGAGATGTGTCCCAAGACACAAGAAGAGATAGAATACATGTCCAAGGTTCCCTATTCATCAGCAGTTGGAAGCTTGATGTATACCATGGTGTGCACAGAACCATATATTGGACATGTAGTGGGATTTGTGACTAGGTATATGAACAATCCAGGTAAAGAGCATTGGAAGGAAGTATAGTTGATTCTCAGTTATTTGAGAGGTACCACTTCTCATGCATTATGTTTTGGGGGTTTAGACATTGTTCTATAGGGATATGTTGATGCAGATATGGCAGGTGAGAAAGACAGTAGGAGGAACACCACAAGGTATGTTTTTATTGTAGGTTGAACAATAGTAAGTTGGATTTTGAAACTGCAAAAGGTTGTTGAACTCTCAACAATGGAAGCGGAGTAGCTGCTATACAGGCTAGTTAAGAGATGATTCAGTTGCAAAGGTTCATGGAGGAATTGGGTAAGAAGCAG
The DNA here is from genome assembly GCA_001517045.1 of Pseudotsuga menziesii. Classification (NCBI taxonomy): domain Eukaryota; kingdom Viridiplantae; phylum Streptophyta; class Pinopsida; order Pinales; family Pinaceae; genus Pseudotsuga; species Pseudotsuga menziesii. The sequence continues at coordinate 465,854 of LPNX010235994.1, forward strand.
TAGAATAACAGGATGTACACTAACATCCAGAGTTCCATTCATCTTGCAAAGAAATCAGTATTTCATTCAAATACTAAACATATACAACTTAAGTACCATTTCATAAAATTTGTTCTAGAAGATGAACTGTTAAAGTTGGAAAAGATACATGCTAGCCAGAATCCTGCTGACATGTTAATAAAGGTAGTAACCAAAGAGAAATTGGGTTTCTGCTCAGTTTCTATTGGCCTTCAAGCATGAAGGTGAAGATGAAAATTTTTCTAGGTCCAAGGTTTAGAGCACAGTCTAACAAATGCAGCAGCGGTGGAGTTGTTGCGGTCAGTCTCCAAGTGGGAGATTGTTGGTTGTGAAGCCTGATCTTCCTGATTCAAAGATATTATTTCAGTCGTGTTTGGATCCTAGCACCTAAAAGGGGGTGTGGGGGGGCTTCCCCCCTGTTTGTGTCAGAAATTGTTTATAAGGCTAGGGAAACAAGCCAACACAATCTCAAGAGTAAAACTCAGTTCAACTAGGGTTTAGGGTTTTGTTTTATGTGTTTTGGTTGTAAGCTTCAAAAACATGCAGGGAATACATTCAAGAGACAAGTAACAACTAAATCATAAACATAAACTGATAAAGATGCATAACATATCACATAAGATCCAACAAAAAGACTGTGCTGAATTTCACACATAAAGGACAAGCACTACCAGGAAATACACATTAACCAGCAATGAATTTATCATTTAAAAAACTAAACAAGTTCAGAAATGAAACCAACACAGACAAACTGAAGGGGAAAAAGTCATATATTTCATTATTTCATCAGAAAATGCTTATAAGAGTTACAGTACCTATCTCTGAACAAGTCTGAAAGTACAAGCATCTTGCAGACCTCCTGATGCTCTCAAAAATCAGAACCATAACAATGTCTTGCTAACTCATCTAAATAGGAAAGTTCTCCCAAAATTAGTTAGGCCTCACATCCTAACTACCTCCATCGAATCACTAAATAGGTAAAGTAAAAAGTGACTTTTTTACAAAGTTACAAGATTGCTAAAAATGGCAAATGCTTAACAAAAAGAAAATGTTTATCTAAAATAACCACTAACTAATAACTGCTTCATATCTCCTTTGCTGCCTCAACAAGGAGGTCAATGCCATCTAGCCTTTGAGTTTGTCTTTTAGTCTTGTTTTTCTCCTGCTCCAACTTGATCATCTTTTGGGTGAGCTTTCTGTTCTCTTGCTGCAGGTTCTTTATCATGCTTTCTAATTCTGAACAGTGTTTGTCAGTCATCCTTTTTCTTTTAAGAACCTCCTTGGATACCTCTGCTAGCTCTTGGAAACGACTTTTAGCATCCAACAATTCTCCTGTAAGCCCTTTATTAACTCTCAGTAAACCATCATTAACCTGTTGTAAGTGCTTCATGTGTTTCTTATACTGCTGAATATTTTCATGTAAACCTTCTTTATCAGAAATAGGGATCTCTGGTATAATTTCGTCTTTCATTAAGAAGTCTGTGTAATCTGCAGAAACACCAGGGTCCTCCAAAATGCCTGCTTCTCTGAGTATCTGTTCATCTTCCTCCTCCCACTCTTGACTTTCAACGAGACACATTTTAGCTTCCTCATCTTGTTGTTGTTTTAAAATTTTATTCTTTATCTCCAGCACTATTTCAGACAGTTTAGACCTAGGCTGTTCAAATTTTCTTACTGGCTGTGATATCTTTGTCTTTTCAGACTGAGAAGAAGAAGAGGATTTAACCATTGATTTTCTCTTACTTTTGCTGCCCTGTTTATCAATTTCTGCTTCTTCACTAGATGAAGAATCAATCACAACAGCTTCTTGTCTAGCATTCAACTTGGGATTAAGTAATTTTTTCATATTCCACCTGAGTTTATTAGTTGGCCTAGTTTTAGGCCTTCTGTATGGAACTGCAGTCCTTTTCTTCTTCTTTGGTTTAGCTGTTTTGCATTCTGAACTAAGGAATTCTCCACAGGCTTCGACACTTAACCCAACTTCATCAATTGGCTGCTCATCCTCTAATAAGTACCCCTCATCTTCAGACAATATAGTGAGGGGGCTTCTTTGTTTAACTTGCATTTCATCCTCAAGTACAACATCTTTCTCTTCATTAATAATCTTGGCTTCTTCAGAATGTGTTGCTGGTGGCAATTGCAGACTAGGCTGTACTTTTTCTCCTGCAAACAATGAGTACCTGTTTTTAGGGAAATCTGAGGATATTTTGAATTGACTGTCAACTTTTACCTGCTTTGCTACCTTCTTAGCCTTAATATTATCTTTATCTGCAGATTTAACTGTGTGACCTAGCTTTTTCATCATCACTTTTCCCTTATCAGTCTGCCTTTTAAGCTGCTGGTCTTCTTGCTGGAGATGAACATCTGACCAGAACAGAAAGAATTCCCAAGTCCTACCCTCATGTTGCAACACTGTGGTGATGATCAGTTTGATCAGACCATGATGAAAAAGTGATTGGGAGGTGTCATCTTCATGTTGCTTTATCCTGCTGGACATCTTCTGCAGGCTCCTGAAAAAGAAGAAGGGCAGGTTCATCTTAGAGACTCCTACTATGTGTTGGAGGAATCTAAAATGATATTTAAATACAAATGAATACTTGCCCTCACAGGTCACATAGCTCTGAAGTATCCTTATGGGCTCAATCCATTCTTTCCTGAAATTTTGAATAAGAATACCCTTGTTCCATTCAGGAGTCACATTAGGCAACAGGTACCTTTGTGGTTCAAAATCAAAAGGCATCTTTTTGAACCAATGTTCACCCTCATTACTAATCTCAGTAGCTTCTGCAATTAATTCCACAGTCAATTTGAATTTTAGAGCATCCAGCATGACAATATCATCTTTAAGTCCCTTAGCAAATTTACAAGACATCTGTGCATTGTAGCCATCTATATTTCTGAAGAACTTCAGCCAACCTACTTGTTTGAACAATTCTGCACAGTCAGGAAGCTTCTCAATCCAGGTCAAGTCAGTGGGCTCAGCCCTGTTGACCTTACCACTTTTCCCACTTTTGCCCACCTTCTTCTTTCAGGAATTAGAAACAATCTGGTTTTAGGTTTCAAAAAAGGTTTTACAGACTGGTTTTCTGTTCTTTGAACTCCTTCACAATTTGATATACATTCCTGAACAGACCTTCAATGTTCCCTTGTCTCAACCATACAACTAGGTCTGTGGATAGATAAACTGTGAGAATAGATCAATCATAAATGAAAACTGTCTTGAGAACAATATAGCACTGCTTAATTTCAAAGATGCACCATCAGGCATAATGTCGAACTGTTTTAGAATATAAGCCACTCAAATTCCTCATTTTAGGGTTAAGGAGACTAGAAGTATAATATGAATTCATATATGAACTCCCCTTGCAATACAAACTGATTCAAATCACAAATAGCACTTTGATTAATTACAGTATCCAGGTTGTTCAATGTAATTGAAGGCTGTCAGTGAATGTGGCTGCTCTGTTTCAGTATTATACTTCTATCTCTGCGTATCAACCAGCCTAAATCTTCAAATACCCTCAAATCTTCACAACTTCAGATTTTGCAAAAGTAATATCAACCACTGGCTTATTTGATTGACTGAAGACTTGGACCTATATGAGAAGAAAGAAAAAACTGTTGTCTGCAATATATTCACCTTCGCCAAAGACTGTCATCAAAACTTGTATATAAAATCCAACATGTTCTCCAAGCAAATGAACATTGCTCTTCAAGCAATTGATTTTACAAATTATAACAACTATCACCAGCTTCTCAGGCAAACTGAATACTTTCACAGTAAAAGATGAGCATAATAAAACAGTCTATAAGTGATCTCAATGCTGTTTCTTGTTCACTATGATTCAAACTGGCATTAGGTCTGAGAGAAATTCTATTCAGTCAGTTCATTAGAGCCATAATGCACCAGTATCAGAGCCGTTTGAATGTATTGGAGAGCAAAACATAAACAACCTTGGTTCAAACTGTCCTCGAAATTCCAAAAGTGAATGCTTTAACCTTAAGGTTATTTTGCTGCTCTGTTTAGTAAATTCTTCATAATAGCTTCAGACAGCTATTTCTATGGTGAACGGTTCATTTTAGAACCTATTCTAACCTCTGCAGCAACCAATTTCTCCAAAATAATCTCCAGCGAGAAAAACCCAATTTTTTTCAATTATAGGGGTTTGTATTGAAATACCTGTGAATTATTCAACTGCCACGGCTTAAACCTTCATCTTGGACTATCAACTGCCTCTCCTTATGCGTACAAGTGTCTTCATATGATTTCTTTGATTGAAGGTAAGTGAATTAAGAAGCCCTAATTTTCGCTGGCGTCTATAACACTGTCTCTTCTCCACAGCAGCAGAATCCTCCTTCTTAGCGATTTGATTTGCTTCACGAGCACTCTTCTCCTATGATAATACGTGTACAAAGAGAATTATGCCAGCTTAGACCGATATTTGCTGATATCTGTCCAACTGCTTCCGCATTATAAGCAATGATGAGCCTGACTTGTTTCGAGACTGATAACCACCTGAAATCGTGCTTAAACTGCAGCATACACGTGCTAAACCACTCACCCAATGCGATTAGTCATTCACAAACTAAAATCATGATAGAATTTTGTTTGAAAACTGAAAAAACAAAGGGCCGCGATATTCTTGTAGCGCGCCCTTTGTTAAATTTTTGTCCAGCACTACAAGAATATAGCCAATGTTAAAATTTCGCTATTTTTCAATCTTCTGCTAATTTGTAGGAGGTTTAAAAAACTGCTAGGTTGAACATCAAGCCCAGGTGGCCTCCAAATAAACATTAATGAATCAATTTTGATAATATAACTTTTCTTTAACCCCTTTTTGAATGCAAAAGACAAAAAAAAATCAAATAAAACCTATAACAGCAAGCTCAAAAACTATCAAATCAACCCAAAAGTTCTTAAAGGAAACTCAAAATAAGACTCAAAACAAAACTTTAATTGAAATAAAATGAAAAAGCAAACCAAAAATGGAGAAGTCAAACCAAAATTTCAGAAAAAAATTTCCTGACTTAACACCCCCCACTATAGTTGTCAGGGGGGTCAAAGGGGGGGGTGGCGACTATTTTGGGAGCACAGCCCCCTCCCCCCCCCTGCACCCACCCCCTTTCGGCAAGGGTTCGAGGGTAGCACCCCGTAGCGAAAATTTAGGGAAAATGCCTTGTAAAATGTTGTAATTTCAAAGTCATGACTTAATCAATAATGGGTGATTTATGAGCCAATGGTAAACATGGTATTTTCTCATGGTATTCCCTTTATAAAAAGAAGGAATTGCAATACGATTGTGTATTGTATTGTAGCATTGTAAAACAATCTCTATGATTGTATGAAAAAGACTGTGAGAGAGTGAAAAGAAAGTGCAATGGAGTTGTTGCAGGTTGTATCCCTTCATTTTGTTGGATGGTATAATAATAAAAGAATGGAAATTTATGTGTGGATGTAGCCCATCTTGGGTAAACCACATTACAAAAGTGTCTCTCTTGTAATATGTTTAATATTTGCATCTTGCTTAATTGTTTAATTGTTATTGTTCTACGATCTTTTTTTTCTAACACATATATACAATAAAATGAGCAGGGAGATATTGATATCGATACTAAGATGAGCAAGGAGATCATAAAGCTCGAATACAGTAAAATGTAGTCTATATTAACAACTCAAGTAGGTTTTCTTAGTTGGTAAACATGACCTTGGTTAGTTTTTATCCAAGAAGTTCTTAGTACAACCGAAAACTCCTATCAAGTCCTCTTCACAAGGCTTAAATATTTGATAATCTAGGTTTGTCTTCCACCCAAAACATAAAATTATAAACTTCCACTACTTTACACAAAGAAATCTAGAAACCCAAAACCCACTTCACAAACTACATTTGGTAATCAATTGCTTTAATAAAAAATAGAGCATTAATAAATCTGAATTCATTAAGGAAAAAACAAAACTTGTATTTTACAACTTCACATAAATTAATTATGATACTTGCAAAAACTGATATATTACAACTTCAGAGGTAAATACTAAATAGTAACCTAATACAAATAAGTTAGCAACAGTTTTCATACAAATTTTTGGTCCCATAGCTTCTAGATTTATCTAACTACCCAATTCCAAGTAGAGTCAGAATTTTAGGATCCACCAGATTTCCTTGAGAAATAGTTGGAGTACCCCTTGATTATCAACAATGATTGCAGTAGTTAAAGTGTCACTTAAAAATATTTATTTTCTAAGGCCAACTTGTTGAAATTTTAGCATTAGCATGAATACTTTTGATATTTGCAGACTAACATAAACAAATGACAAGTGCAGTAAATAACATTAAACCATCAACACAGTGAACACAAGAGTTTTTCACTGGGGAAGCCTTTAAAGGACAAAAAAACCAAAATCATTAGTAATTCATCTCGTAAATGAGATGACTCAGTTCTTCAATGAATTCACAAACCCTAATGGGCTTGTTCCACAGATCGACAGATTCCAAAAGATAAATATAAAATGTCGAATTAGAGCTTTTACCCAATTAGGGCTTTTTTCCCTAACTTTCTCTCTCCTGCTCAAAAATCTTAGACTGTCTGAAATTCTTCTCTGCATGCCCAGTGAACTGTTTTACCCTACCTGAGCTTTCTCTCTCATGCCCGGATCTGTTTTGTTCCTGCCCAGACCCTCTACTACTGCCGAAAACCTGTTCAGGTTTCCTGTGATATGCTTTTGGTCTTCTCTGTTGCTCGAACTGTGGAAACCTGCCCAGAGTGCTTGATGTCGTATGTCGAGACCTTCCCGAGTTTATGTCTATGTTGCCCAAGGTCTTCCTGGGACTAACCCGAACTATTTGTTTCCTGTCGGAGGTCTGACAGGCCTCCTTATCTCCTTCACGAACCCTAACAGGGATGCCCGAAATGCATGGCAGGCATCCTTTGTTGTCGGAGGCTAATGGAAGTCTTCCTGAGCCTTGCTAGGGCTTGTTGATGATGACCAAGGGCAGAAGGGGTGCAACCGGATGAGAGATAGGATTTCTCGTGAAGAAAGGACACACTGCTTGTGTGGTGGAGAAGCTGCCTAGAGGAAGAAGGGGATTGCCCGTGAGGAGGAGGGGTTTCCCATAAACCAGAACACTATCCCATGAAGAAGAGATGAAGTTGTCATGAGGTAGAAGTGATTCTGCTGGAATATTTAGGGTAAAACCCTAAGACATCAAGATGCTGCAAAAATGATGTTGAAACCCTAGTCTAGGGTTTGATCAACAACCAAGTTTGAATGCCCTAGCTAGACTCATCCATGCTAGGGCATACACAAACCTTTCCTTCTCTTCAGCAAATTCTTTTGTTAGGCAATTGTACCTATGAGAACAAAGTGTATGTCATAATGAAATGGATTAATCTTCTTTTATATCCTTTGAGTCACCTATAAGTGGACCAAAATTAGAAAGATCAAAATATTAATATTTTATTCTTTTCTAATTTTGACTTTTACCTTTAGTGGTACCAAAGGTCTTTTTTCACTTTCACTTTTACACCTTAGTGGTACTAAGAGTCTTATGTATCTTTTACTTTTGATTTAGCCTTCTTCAAGTGCCCTGTGGTCAAGGTGGTCTTTCAACCCCACTCAAAGTACATCATCATAAACAGAGAGAATTACTAATGCTTTTATCTCACACTCTGTGTGGCACCAAGATTGGGTACTAAGATGTCTTAAGCAAGGGTAGCTAATCCTTGAAGAAGATCGCAAATCCCACTGATCGAGGGTCAAAGTGTCGCACATGCCTAGGCCCAGTCTATGGCTTATAGTGTCTTCCTGGTAACATACCAAGTTCCTCATCCATAGGCTACATAATTTGACACTAGATCAAAAACTTGGTAACAAACCAAGTGCCTCCATTCTCTCGGAGAATGGCCCTCAGCCTCGGGCTAAGTCCCTAATCCTGGACTAGATAAAATCCTGGTAATTGACCAGGTGCCTCCATTCAAAAGAATGGCCACTCGGATCTACGCTGATTCTACCAGTGCTAGACCGGTTCCACATCCTAGTCCTGGACCAGATGTCACCATTCAACAGAATGGTCACTCAACTCAAGGTTGAGGCCCCCCGGTGCTGAATTGAGTCCATATCGTGGTCCCAAACCAGATATCTTCATTCAATAGAATGGTCACTCAACTCTAGGTTGAGTCCACACCCTGGTCCCGGACCAGGTGCCTCCATTATCCTAAGAGAAAGGCTCTCAATGTTGCTCAAAAAAATCAACACTCCATCTCAGCAAGAGAGACATTCTCTGCCATGCCAAGCTTGTCACGAAAGTATACAATCTTTGATGATGTCAAAGGCTTGGACAAGATATATGCGATATTTTCATCCGTACGAATTTACTACAACTTCAGAGCACCTCTCTGCACTAGGTCTTTGATGAAATGATAGCTCATTTCAATGTGTTTCAATCTGTCATGAAGCACTGGGTTCTCCTAAAGCTTTATGCAACTCTGATTATCACAATGGATGATCGTTGAGTCAAGTTTTTCCTCGAACAGATCAGATATAAGTTTTCTGAGCCAAACTCGTTCCTTGCAAGCATTACTTGCAACAATATACTCTGCCTCAATTGTACTCTGAGCTATGGAACCTTGCTTCCTGCTAGACCAAGAGATCATTGCAGATCCCATACTGACATAGTAACCAGATGTACTTTTCCAATCTACTGCACTACCAACCCAATATGAATCCTCATATCCACATAATAATACTCCACTGCTGGAACTATACCTAAGCCCATAAGTGATAGTACCTCACACATATCTGAGTATGTGTTTGGCAGCTACCAAGTGTATGTGCTTCGGATCGAACATGAACTGACTCAAAGCATTCATTGTGTAACAGAGGTCTGGTATCATATGCACAAGATACATCAAGGATCCAATAAGTTGTTTGTACAGAGTAGAATCCACACTCTGTGAACTGGTAGCTGAGTCACGCAACTTTGTCAAGTTGGTAGTCATGGGTACGCACATGGACTTGCAGTCCTGCATCCCAAATCTCTACAAAATGTCCACTGCATACTTTCCTTGTGTCAAGAAGATCTCGCCTGGATTTTGCCAGACCTCTGAGCCAAGGAAATAATGCATCAACCCGAGATCCTTCATCTTGAATTCAGAGATAAGCTCCCTCTTACATTGTTCTATCAACTGTTCAGCACAAGAAACAAGTCATCTACATATAGAACAAGTATCCAGACATGATTATGAACAACCTTAAAGTACAAGTTAGAATCAACTATACTTTTGGAAAACCCCAAGCTATGGAGAAATCCATCCATCCTCGCATACTAGACCCTTGGGGTCCTTTTCAGTCCATACAAGGCTTTCTTCAGTTTACACACACGGGTCTTCTTCCCATGAGTCACAAAGCCTTCTGGTTGTTCAATATAGACTTCCTCCTCAATCTTGTCATTGAGGAAGGTTGTCTTTACATCCATCTGATGTAACTTCCATCTGAATACTGCAACAAGAGAAATGATGGTTCTAATGGTAGTGTACCTGGAAATAGGAGCAAATGTCTCATCAGAGTCAATGCCTTATTTCTAAGTGAAGCCACGAGCTATGAATCTGGATTTGTACTTCTCCACACTACCATCAGCAGCATGCTTGATTTTATAAATCCACCTGGATGTCACTACTGAATTTCCTATTGGTCTAGGAACAACTTCCCACACATCATTTTTCATGATTGAACTGTACTCTTCAATCGTGGCATCAACCCAAACCTGTTGACTTGTTGCTTCTTCGTATGAGGAAGGTTATGCACTGATAAGTTGGCTCATAAGACCAAAGTACTTCTGTGGTCTTATGATTTCTCTGAAAGTCCCGGGAAGAGCTTTATGCTTCTCGCTTTCTTGTACCGTTTCTCGGTACCAAGCATGTCTCCTTTTGGAAGGAGAAACTTCAAGTAGTTCTTCTGGTGAACTTTCAGTGTCCTCAGGTGCATCTGGAATTCGATCCTCAAATTCCTCTTCCTCCCTTTGAATTTTTGAATCTAGAAACTCGAGGGGAAGTACTTCATCTTCCGTTGAAAGCTCTTGCGTTTTACGAAACACAACTTCCTCATGGAAGATCACATCTCTGCTCACTTCAATGTACCTCTTTCCAGGTACATAGATATGATAGGCTTTCGAACAATCACTATATCCGACAAAGATACCTTTCTTACCGGAGGGCTCTAGTTTGGCCCTCTTTTCATTTGGCACATGAATGTACACCGGACTGCCAAATATCCTCATGTGGTCAACTGCAGGTTTCTTCTTAATGAAGACTTCTTATGAAGTCTTCTCCCCCAAGATAGCATGAGGGATTCGGTTATGGATGTACACAACAATACCTGCAGCGTGAGCCCACAAAGATAAAGCACGATCTAGATCGGTAAGCATGGCTTTAGCAGCTTCATGGATCGTTATATTCTTCCTTTCTGTAACCCCATTCCGGTGAGGGTTGTACGGTACTGTCAGCTTTTTCTTGATTCCTGCTTCTCCGCAAAAATTATCAAACTCATTAGATTCATACTCACCTCTGTTATCTGATCTCAAGATATGGATGTGTTTGCCAGTCTGATTTTCAATCAATGCCTTGAACTCTTTAAACCTGTCAAAAGTTTCACTTTTGGCCTTAAGGAAGTAAATCCATGACTTCCGAGAGTGATCATCAATGAACAAGACATAATATAGACACCCACTCAAAGAGGGTGAAGACATCAACCCACAAATGTCAGAATGAATCAAATCTAAAATGCCTTTAGATCTATTCTTGCTTCTGGAAAAGGATTTCTTAGTGTTCTTACCTAGAGCACAGTCTTTGCAAATTCTATCATGTTTAGGAGATACCTCTGGCATACCTATGACCATCTTCTACAAGCATGCGAGAGCTGTGTAGTGAAGGTGTCCAAACCTTCTATGCCATAGTTCACATGGATCAACTGTATGATGTACCAAAGCATGAGTGGAATCTTCGGAAGCCTTGTAAAGGCCTCCCTCTCGAACCCCAATTTGTACTGCTGAGTTTAGATCTTCATCCTTTTCCCATAGAAGGACTTTCTTGTCCATGAAGAGGACTTTGTAGCCCTTGTCCTCTAAGCTAGCAACAGATAGAAGATTCTTCTTTAAACCAGGAACATATAAAACATCATCAATAAGAAGAATCGTACCTAAGTCAAGTTGAAGTGAAGTTGAGCCAACTCCTTCAATCTTGTAAGTGGATTCATCTCCAAGTTCCACCTGTGTGGTGAACTTCTTCTTTCTATAATTGATGAGAGCTCCATGGTTACCTATCATATGCCTGGAGGCACCACTATCCACCAACCAAAAGATAGAACAGTCTGTGATGGATCCAGAGAGAGCAAAAACCAGGTAGTGCTCTCTTCTAGGTTATTCTTCTTTGTTAGCCTTGGTTTTCTTCTTCTGTTGTTGCTTTTGCAATAGGGGCTTGAAATATTCTTTTGGATTTCTTTTTGGTTTGCCTACAATCCATTGCAAAATGTCCAAACTTGTGGCAATTATAGCATTCCAATTTTGACATATAAGAGAATTTGCCTTGAGGTTTATTTCCCTTCTTTTACTGAGAGGAGGGCCTCTTGAACTTCTTTGTCTTTGCTGCTAGTGCAAGGTTACCTTCCTTGGTTTCCTCGCCTGAAGTCCTTCCCTCTTCTTCTATGCAATCATGCCAAAGTCTTTCAAAGCTTGGTTGATTCTCACGTCCACTGACAGATGCCATAAATGTTTCCCAAGAGCTTGGGAGACCATCAACCACAGTCTGCACAAGGTCAGCATCATCATCAACAATACCAATATCAATAAGTTGATCTCTTACCTGTGCAATCTTCGTGAAGAAGGAACCAACCCCTTCATCCTTGTTCAGCTTTAAATTTTGTAGCCTTTTCTTCAATACTTTCTCATGACTGGGAGCCTTCTTCTCATACAAGTTGGTCAAGGTGTCAAAGCATTCTTTGGCAGTCTTTAAAGATGTGATGTTGGGCATCATGGTTGCTTTGACAGAATCATAAATGATCCTTCTAGCCTTAGCCTGCTTCCTCTTGTAAGCAAGTCTGCCAGCATTAGATGTTGGCTCTTCACTGACATTAAACACAATGTCATCCAAGTCATTTTCTTCTAGAATAGATGTAACCCTAGCTTTCCAGGAGTTGTAGTTAGCTGAACCTTGTAGCTTCTCTTCCGGTCTGAAGATATTGACGACCATCTCTGCCACTTAGTCAAGTCTGCAAAATATCCCAAGGTCTAGGAGGACAACAGTAATTTCTTCTTACTGGGTCTTCACATGCTAAGCTTTGATATCGTGTTAAAATTTTAGCATTAGCATGAATACTTTTAAAATTTGTAGACTAACATAAACAAATGACAAGTGCAGTAAACAACATTAAACCATCAACACACTGAACACAAGAGTTTTTCACTGGGGAAACCTTTAAAGGACAAAAACCCCAAAGCATTAGTAATTCATCTCGTAAATGAGATGAATGAGTTCTTCAATGAATTCACAAACCCTAATGGGCTTGTTCCACAAATCCACAGATTACAAAAGATAAATATAAAATGTCAAATTAGGGATTTTACCCAATTAGGGCTTTTTGCCCTAACTTTCTCTCTCCTGCTCAAAAATCTTAGGATGCTCGAAATTCTTCTTTGCTTGCCCGGTGAAATGTTTTACCCTGCCTGAGCTTTCTATCTCATGCCCGGGCCTGTTTTGTGCCTGCCCAGACCCTCTGCTGCTACCCAAGACCTGTTCAGGATGCCCGTGATCTGCTTTTGGTCTTCTCTGTTACCCGAACTATGGCAACCTACCCGGAGTGCCTACTGCTATATGTTGAGACCTGCTCGGGTTTATGTCTAGGTTGCCCGAGGTCTGCCTAGAACTAACTTGGATTCTCTGTTTCCTGCCGGAGGTCTGATAGACCTCCTTATCTCCTGCCCGAACCCTAACAGGGCTGCCCGAAATGCATGGAAGACAGCCAGTTGCTGGCAGAGGCTAATGGCAGCCTGCCCGAACCCTAACAGGGCTACCCGGAATGCATGGCAGGCAGCCTGTTGCTGTCGAAGGCTAATGGCAGCCTGCGCAAGCCTTGCTAGGGCTCGTTGATGATGACCGAGGGTAGAAGGGGTGCAGCCGGATGAGAGATAGGGTTGCCCGTGAAGAAAGGACACCCTGCTCATGTGGTGGTGAAGCTGCCTGGAGGAAGAAGGGGATGGCCCGTTAGGAAGAGGGGTATCCCGTAAACCAGAACACTAGCCCGTGAAGAAGAGAGGAAGCTGCCGTGAGGTAGGAGTGCTTCTACTGAACGATTTAGGGTAAAACCCTAAGACATCAAGATGCTGCAAAAATCATGTTGAAACCCTAGTCTAGGGTTTGATCAACAACCAAGTGTGAATGCCCTAGCTAGATTCATCCATGTTAGGGCATACACAAACTTTTCCTTCTCTTCAACAAATTCTTCTGTTGGAGCAATTGTACATGTGAGAGCAAAGTGTGTGTAATAATGAAATGGATTGATCTTCTTTTATAGCCTTTGAGTCACCTGTAAGTGGACCAAAATTAGAACGAACATAATATTAATATTTTATTCTTTTCTAATTTTGACTTATACTTTTAGTGGTACCAAAGGTATTTTTGCACTTTCACTTTTACACCCTGATGGTACTAGGGGTCTTTACGTATTTTTGACTTTTGCTTTAGCCTTATTCAAGTGCTATGTGGTCAATATAAGTAGTCAAGGTGGTCTTTCATCCCCACTCAAAGTACATCATCATAAACAAAGAGAATTACTAATGCTTTTATCTCACACTCTGTGTGACACCAAGATCGGGTACTAAGGTGTCTTAATCAAGGGTAGCTAAGCCTTGGAGAAGATCGCAAAGCCCACTGATCGAGGGTCAGAGTGTCACACATGCCTAGACCTGGTCTAGATCTTATAGTGTCTTCCTGGTAACAGACCAGGTGCCTCAACCATAGGCTGCATAGTTTGATGCTAGGTCAAATACTTGGTAACAGACCAAGCGCCTCCATTCTCCCGAAGAATGGCCCTCAGCCCCGAGTTGAGTCCCTAGTCCTGGACTAGGTAAAATCTTGGTAACTGACCAGTTGCCTCCATTCAAAAGAATGGCCACTTAGATCTAAGTTGAGTTTACCAGTGCTAGAATGGTTCCACATCCTGGTCCTGAACCAAATGTCACCATTCAACAAAATGGTCACTCAACTCAAGGTTGAGTTCCCCCAGTGCTGCACTGAGTCCATATCGAGGTCCCAGACCAGATATCCCCATTCAATAGAATGGTCACTCAACTCTAGGTTGAGTCCACACCCTAGTCCCGGACTAGGTATCTCCATTCTCCTAAGAGAATGGCTCTCGATGTTGCTCAGAAAAATCAACACAACTCCCTTCTAGTATCATCCAAGAAGTGCTTCTTTAACCGCTAGTTCTTAGGGCAATCTGATTTTTATCTTTCAACCCCCGTGGGAATAATAAATCTGAAAATCATTTAAATTACAATTTAACATCAACTCCATGGGTAGATTCCCTCTGGGAAATAAGATTTGGAGGCCTTTGGGTACAACATAGAGCTTTGTATAAGAAAATGGTACTAGCCTTTGGAACATTATGTTTTTTTAAATTACAATTCACTCCTATCATTGTAGATTTTACCATGCAAACATTATAATAAATGCCATAATAGGGGCAAGACTAATCACAAGAATATGCCATAACAGGGGTAAGACTAATCACAAGGATAACTATGGATAAATATAATGTGTTTAGCATTTCTTGTTGTGGATTTCAAGTATTAAATGCAGGGAGAAATATGCTGAGCATCTTATATAAACATGGAAGGGAGGTTGGGTTTGAGGATGCTAGTTTAGCTTTTAACATATATAGTGGTAGTACTAGTTATTAAAAGCTTTTGCACATGTACTAGCTATTATGAACATCCCTATGAACATAGGGATATTTGTGAATCAATCATCCATAAAGGGGTATCCCATTCATCTTTAAGAAGCGTTGATACAATTGAATGTACACTGGAAAAAACAATGTATGGTATGTTCAAACTCTGGTTCCTTCATGTAGAAGTATCAGATGAAGATGATATGTTCATTAATTTAGTGGGTATGATTTTCTTAATTATGCTATGAGTACCCACTAGCTTGGGATTGCAGCTGTAGTTCTATTCTACTATTTGCAAATCCAGTTTTGTATAGGCCCTGTTTGAATTTGTTTCCTTTTCTAATATGGGGGCGAATTGAAGATAAGGAAAATTTAACTCAATAATTATTCACAAGATTCTTGGAAAACATTCTTGGGAAGGTAGCAGATAAATCATAATTTTATTTGCCAATGGGAGAAAATATAAGTCACGTGTCTTCCTTTTCTCATCTTCTATAAGTTGAAAATTACTATTATTGATCCACGTTTTGTTGAAGGGGCATCCATTACAAACCGCATTGTTTTCTATAGTTTGTATGGGAAATTTTCATGGTTTTAGAAATATGTCCGTGAAGTGTTTAACAAAATGATTGTGTGAGTCTCAATGTTGAATGGTAACCATGACTCAGCTAAGTAGATTTTAACAAACTTGTAATAAACAAGGATGGTTCGATATTGCTTTAGATAGTGAACCCCAAAAGCACAGAAGTTTGTGAACAAGTAATAGGTCACATGATCTATCCCATCCACCATTCTTCTTAAATAATCGATTTAAATTTGCTTCATATAAATTAACAATATATATTACTATTCCAGAATTCTTAAACCATGCTTATCCACTTATAGATTAAATTCTTAGTACAACAAATCCAAATCTGTTAGATTAGTAGTACTGCTATTGAATTCAAGCAGGCTTTATTAGTCTGAATACCCACTTTGACTGATTAGAGCTTGCATTGTATTACTAAATGGAAGCATTGTTGTCCCTTTAATCAATACCTCCAAACTATTATGATAATGTAAATTCCAACAAAACTATACGCAGTTTGTTAATGATATTAAAACAAAAAAGCATTGTGGGTAGCCAGGAAGGACACTAGGAAAAGTACAAGAAAGGTACAAAACACATGAAATTATGGTATAGAGAATGAAAAGGGGACAAGCATAAACCCTGGAAAATTAACAGGGGACTTTGTCACTACCCTGGTCACTGCTCATGACATCTCAGAGCTATAAATTCCAAAGATCAATGCCGACAACATTATAATTTATCATAGAAGTATAAGCATCAATATTTAAAGAGCAATCTCGAAACTAAGAAATCTAATGTTCAAATCCATGAGACGCATTTATTTAGCAAATATACAACCTGTGGTTGTCACTATGTTTAAACGAAGGAATCATGACTAGGAATACTGGAGTGAGTAAATTTGATGGAGCAAACAAAGTGATTTCAGTTTTGGCTGCCCAACAAAAAGCATTTCTATGCAAGTTCTCTGTTGTTTGGTACTCAGTTTTGCAGAAATCACATGCCTGCTTCAGTGGAGACAAGGATTACATGCCCAGCCAATCCGTCCCACACTATCCTACAGCCTACAGGCAGATGTAGTTGTACATGTTTGAAAAAAAGCCCTTTTCTACAGCAGATTGAGGAATTCAGATCTAAACCATGAGCAATCCTGATTGAAGGACAGTGGACCAAGCATGCACAATGGGTGGCCGACCTTGAGCATGGCTTTAGAGTACAATATATTCTTCGAGATAGATACGAACAACAAAAAGTATTTCTCCATGTGTTCTTTGCTCTAAAATGTCAATTCAGTCTCCATCATTTCCTGTGAGTGTCTGTCAATGTCTGTTTTTTTACAAGGGTTTATGGATGTCTATTTATCTATAGAGTAAAAGCATAGCAAAGCATCATTACTGCTTAGAAATCTACACCAATGGGTTTGCTTATCTATAGAGTAAAAGCATAGCAAAGCATCATTACTGCTTAGAAATCTACACCAATGGGTTTGCTCTTGTAAGTATATGAATTCCAAGCATTGTTTGGTTGTGCCTGAATACTTTGTATTTGTACTGTGGCTTATAAGTTATAAACTTCATTTTCTTCTGCATCCTCTGCGGATTCTTGTTATCAGAAGAAAATTGGTTTTGGTAGTTACTGCTAGTGCTCATTCGGACCATGTACAGAATTTTCATTTGTTTAGTACTATCTGTCCTGCAATTGACTTGCTACTATTCTGTTATACCTGTTGCCTAGCAACGTGAGAAAACAGCAACATATTAGCTAAAGATTCCAGCATACCCACTTACTTTGAGTTAGCAACTGCTTAAATAGTTTTTGTCTGCTTGTGGAGTATACCTTTGGATTGTGAGTGGTTTTTGTCTTGGTATGTAGAGTATACCTTTGGATTATGACTGTTAATGTCAACCATTTTGACATATTATACAATTTGCTTAACAAAAATTACTAATATAAATATTTTAGTCTCAGTCCCTGAGACCATTGGAGGAGCTTCCATACCATGCAAAGGGTATCAATTATGATAATGATGAAGAAAATAGCTCAAGTTTTAGAAGTCTTTTTGAAGTTCATGAAAAGTGTTCTCAATCAGGAGAAGTTGAAGGTAACAAAGACATGGATAATCGTTCCACCAGCCACCATACCAATCCAATCAGGCTTCATAAGGAAAGCTTGCAGCCCCTATTTTCACAACTTCACAAAAGCATGCATAATGACATGGGCCCATTACGCGACATCTAAGCCTCCTAGCATATTTCTACAAATAAATAGGGAACTTCCAAGCAAGTTCTAAACCGCTTCACCATCGATCACAGATCCAAATCCTCGAGACCGTAATCTTTGTATTTCATTTAACCTCAATGGAATGATTTTACTCTAGCGACCATTTGCATATTCATTCGCCGGCTACTATGTACAAATTTAAAAACATGACAAGGAGCCTGCCTTTTCAAAAAAATTACAAGAGTTCCTCTTATGCAGATAATGATTCATGTTTAGAGATGAAGCGCAAGGCCATATTTGCAATGTCAGGACAGGAGTTCCATGCATTGCTTGAGAAAATTCAGTCAACTGACAATACTATTTGTCAAAACAACATGCAAGACTCATATTTGTTGCCCGATGCTTGTGACAATTACAAATGGTTTAATGCAAAGCTGGATAGGAGGTTTGGAGGTGTATAGTTTTAGCACGGAAATCTGGATATTAGTCTCCAGGTTCTGGATTATAAAACAGAATCTATTTCAATTTTCAAAAGAATCAGCAACAACATGTGTATTAGTGGATGCACTACCTTGCCAAGTTGCCAGTGTCAGGTTTCCGCTTATGTTATTTGCAGGAGGTGGAATCTGAGGAGCATTTAAATATTTTTAAGGAGTCCCAACAATTACAATCCATCCAGATTGTGAAACAGTAATACTGCTGCCCTGTTAGTGGTCACTCCTGCGACAATGTGAACCAATTTCAAACATGTCTCATTCACAAACTTGTCTTAATGCTCCAGGACCAGCACTCTTCTCGGTTCTGTTTTTTGCTTGACATGAGGGATCTCAAGTTCTCAACCAAAGTGGAGAGAGCGAAAGGAAAAACTAGAACTGTATATGCACTCAAACTTCAATGGAGGCAGAGTCCGGACCGGTGGTGGGCGGCAAGCAACAGGCTTCCTTCCACAACACTCAATCTTCAATAAATTCAGCATTTAGATCCCAGACTTGCCACCCACCAAGTCACCCACCATTCATTAATAGCTCTACACATATTAAGAATTGCACCGGGAAACGATTAGCAACGGACGGAGTTCCAAGAGAAACGGCAAATCGTTTCTGCTGAAACCGTTGTGCAAAACAATCCATTTAGTAAGAAACGGTTTCTTCATTCTAGAAACGGGAACGGCTGTAGAAAACGGCGGTTTTCGTCCCGTCCCCGTTTCTACTCTGTTTTATGAGAAAAACGCGGAACCCCATCATGTTCTGGTAACACAGGAGCCAAGTGGTTCTACTCTTGATTTTCCATTTGGCTTTTTGCCATGCCAAAAGGCACCTTTCTCTCTCTCCACTGTAGTTAATGCAACCTTGATTTCTTTTGAAAACCCAACATTCGGAGAGTCCCTGTATAATTTACAAAATCTATTTTCTACGGAAAGAAGGGTACCATCAGAACCTTGAGAAGTCCCCTTTACCAAGGATTTAGTGGAACTCATAATTTTGATCAAGATTTCCTGAAAGGTTCGCATATTACATTCCCTGTCACTATGGACATACTTAACCTAGGAAGGCCTCATCAACTGGTCAAACTCATAATTTAACCAATAAGTACACAAATTTTGAAGGGTGGAGGTAAGGGTTGGAGTCGCAAAGGTCCATTTGGAGGAAAATTGGGAAGTTATCAGATCTCCCCACTGATCCCACCCAAGACCTGAATCCTCAAGCATCCATTAAGAAGCCATCTTTCACCAGGAATCTATCTCTTCCTGACCTCTTATTGCTCCAAGTAGGAGATAACTCCAGGGGTTCCACATCTACCAATGAGTGCTATGAGATATGTGTTACATGTCTTAATATTTGAGAGCGATAGATTTTGGAAACTAAATGTAATAACATCAAAGCTTTCTCTGTATCTGACATTACGTCCCCATTCTTCACTGCATATTTTGTTGGATATCTGCCAATTAAACAAAATTCCAGAGCTAGTTAGCATAATTGTAAGTGTAAATTATTTGCAGGAAATCATCAATACATCTCATTACCTTATTTGCAGGCTTGAAAGGCATTTGTTCAGCATCAGATGTAAAATGCAAGAATACAAAAATCTTCAAGGTATGGAATCGTTTTGAACAATCCATAATGGATGCCAAAAGAAGCCAGTCTGGCCTTCAAAATCCATGGCAAGTAATCAACTTTAATCCGTGTATAGTAGAAGAAATGCCAAAGACATTCCAATGATCCTGCTTTGAACACAAGCCATTGGTACATAGAGTTATGCCTTGTCCCCTAGACCTCAAAGGACCATTATCATTTAAGCCTTTGACTTCTATTTTTTTCACTTGGCATCACCAATAGTCTCCACAAGAACACCATCCATCCTTGAAATGATGGAAACGGCTTGTATCCCTAAGAACAATTTCTCGTGCAACAATCTTGGAGATGAACTTTGCTGCAGAGTGACAGTCAACACAGACTCGAAGGTTCTTGATAACTCGAATCACAGTCCCTGGAGAGGTGTTGATAAGCCCAAATGCAATTGCCAATTTTTCACTATGATAGCAAAGAACCTGTTCTTTTTGCTCCTCCTCCAGATCATTCAATACAAATTTTGTATTCGGGACATACCCTGCTGCCTTCATCTGCCTAGATAATATCTCCAACTTTGCATAAATTTGATGTGTCTGTGGATGTGATCTGTCTTCTACTCGAAAAGCATGAACCTCTTTATTAACCTCAATCCAACTGCATCCAGGCATCTTTTTAACCCCCCTGTCCTTCATCATTTTCCGTACTCTATCAATATCGTCCCACCTACCAGCTGCAGCATAGATGTTTGATAGCAGCACATATGGTGCAGGATTTTTACAGTCCAACTCAAAGAGATGTCCAGCGACTTGTTCGCCGAGCTCGACATTGTTATGCACTCTACAGGCACCAAGCAAAGAAATCCACACTGTGGCATCGGGTGTTATTGGCATATTATTAATAAAGCCTTTTGCCTCGTTCAAGAGACCAGCACGACCAAGCAGGTCAACCATGCAGCCATAGTGTTCCATTGCGGGTTTAATGTGATAACATTGAGTCATACGATCATAGTATTGGCGACCCTCATCGACTAGGCCTGCATGGCAGCATGCAGACAGAACACAAATAAAGGTCACATGATCTGGCTTCATGCCGGAATGCTGCATTTGTTCGAAGAATTCCAAGGCCTCTTTGCCATAGCCATGCATTGCATATCCTGCAGTCATTGTTGTCCAGGAGACCATGTTTCGATGCGGCATCTTGTCAAATACATCCCGTGCCTTGTCTATCCTTCCACATTTTGCATACATGTCTATGAGGGCACTCTCCACAAATACATCAGACTGAAATCCATTTCTAACTATTTCTTGATGGATCTCCATACCCTGTTCCAGAGCTGCCAAGCTAGCACATGCTGAGAGCACACTAGCAAAAGTCTTCAAGTCTGGCTTCATACCTGCCTCTTTCATTTCTCGATAAAGTTTCAGGGCCTCCACACTCTGTCCATTCTGAGCATATCCTACAATCATCCCTGTCCAAGACACCACATTTCTTTCAGGCATTTCCTCGAAGAGTTTCCGGGCCTTATCAACATCTCCAAGCTGCATATACCCCACAATCATGGCTGTCCAAGAGAAGGCATTTCGTTGAGGCATTCTATCAAACAAAATCTGAGCCTTCTCTGTGCACCCACATTTTGCATACATATCTACAAGTGCACTGTTCACAAATATATCAGACTGCAAACCACTTCTAATTATTTCACCATGGATTTCTATACCCATTTCCACAGCTGCCAAGTTGGAACAAGCTGGCAGAACACTTGCAAAGGTTTTCGCATTCGGCTTCACACCTGTTAATTGCATTTGATGGAAGAGATCGACGGCCTCACTATCATGTCCTCCTGCTTGTGCATACCCTGCAATCATAGCTGTCCAGGACACCACATCTCGTTGATGCATTTTGTCAAACACATCGCGTGCATTCTCAATACTCCCACATTTTGCATACATGTCTACAAGGGCACTCCCCACACAGACATCAGACTGAAACCCACTTCGAATTATGTCTTCATGAATGTCCATGCCCTGTTTCAGAGCTCCCAACTTTGTACAGGCCGGCAGAACGCTTGCAAAGGTGAAATGATTGGGTTGGATGTCTGCTCGCTGCATTGAATGAAAGAGTGCCAATGCCTCCTCAGCAAGTCCATGCCTTGCATAAACTGCAATCATGACAGTCCATGAGAATACATCTGGAACAGGCATTTGATCGAAAACTCTGCGAGCGTCTGCGAGACTCCCGCATTTGGAATACATATTGATGAGCGTGTTCCATAAATAAGTATCCGGCAGAATTCCCATTTCATTGATGTGGGCATGAACTAATTTGGCATCCGGCAAGGCTTTTTTCTGAATGCAGCCCTGCAAGAGAGATGCATATGTAGAGGATTCTGGATTGAAATCCATAGCATTCAAAACATGCAGAGCTTCTTTCAATCGTCCCTCTTTGCAGAGCGCGGTGATATCATGGTGTGAACTAGTGCTGGCAATGGCTTGTATTTTTAAGGCAGAAGTTGTAGTCTTTCTGGCTTGAAGGCGAGGCGTTTGTTCATAGAAATGGAATGCAAATTTCATTTTCTTCTGGGGTTTGAATGGTTGTGCTATTGCAATTGCTGGTGATCTCGTTTTGGGTTCCATGTGAATGAAAACATTTCGTACGGAGGCTGCGTGAGACTTGTAACTGGATTTCGTGGAAGGGTGTAAGCTCAATAGAAGGAGACACTCGACCTTGCAAATAAAGCATGCCCTTCACTGTTCATTGCATGGATGTTCAAATCTGCCCTTTGGCTGAGAACATTCAAAAACACAAACCCACAGCAAGCGGCAAGAAATGATACTTACATCCAAATAAGGTAAGGTGTGCCATTATTCATTCAATGCTTTCTCATACTGAATTAAATTACCATAATTCAAACTCATGTATGTTACTCAGGCTAGTGTATTTTACTCAGACTATTTGGAGGACTCAACCAACATTTAGGCACATCATTCATACACCTCCCGATTTCTTATTCAATCATCCAGATACCTTCTTTTTCAACCACCCATTACTTATTCATTCAAATACCTTGTTTTTGAACAAAGCAAAATAATATATATATATTAATTAGTGTTATAGGGGTTGAGGGTAGAGTCACAGGTGAGGTCTCATGGTTGATTAGAGGGAAAACCAGTTTCGAATTCGTGCGGGGAGGTGTGAGGTGTGAGGTGTGAGTAGAACAATGCGGCACCCCAGAAAATTATTGGCCATACTCTTGGGTCCTCTCAACATTTAGCCTGGGCTCGGGTCGTGAGTTTAGTATCCAAGTGGCAAATCTAAAATGCTCAATAAGTTGCTTAGAGAGATTCTCATGATTACAAAATATATATATATTATTGCTCATTAATATTGGCAAAAAGTTGTAGTCAAACGGTTGAATATTACAAACAAGAAGAACATTGGATACTTGTTCATTGCTAGTCCACGGAAAACCCAGCAATACTTCCCCACATTCCCACATTCGTGGATGGTAGTGGTGGTAAACCGCCCCTAGGCTCGGGTCGTGAGTTTGGTATCCAAGTGGCAAATCTAAAATGCTCAATAAGTTGCTTAGAAAGATTCTCGTGATTATAAAATATATATATATTATTGCTCATTAATATTGGCAAAAAGTTGTAGTCAAACTGTTGAATATTACAAACAAGAAGAACATTGGATACTTGTTCATTGCTAGTCCACGGAAAACCAAGAAGAACATTGGATACTTGTTCATTGCTAGTCCACGGAAAACCCAGCAATACTTCCCCACACTCCCACATTCATGGATGGTAGTGGTGGTAAACCGCCGGCCATCCTAGCAGAAGCCCTAACCCCAGAGGACTCAAGGCTCGAACCCATGACCTCCCCCGAACCGAGAGAGTGTGCGCACTTCTTACCAATTGAGCTAACCATTGGAGCTTACTTTTTAATTAAGTTAATCATTACATACTAGCATATGTTTCTATTAATTCTTTTATAAGAATCTTTACTTACCCAAGTTTCATTATTTCTCCGTACTTTTACCTATGAATCATTTTAAAAGCATGTAATTCCATACTTCTACTTAGCTATCGATTTACAAGCATGTAATTAGATGCCATCACAAACATATCAATGAAGATATCAAAAGCATAGTGAAAAGATGCCATCACAAACATATCAATGAAGATATCAAAAGCATAGTGAGAGAATTATTACCCAAATCCTTTTAAATATTATAAGATATTTGCATGGTCAATTTATACATATATGGTTTGATCAATTGATACCACACAAAAATTTATGTAATCCTTTCATCTACCCCTTAACAAGCATCTCCTTTTACTTCATTTTTCATGAGATTGTCTATCATAGTAAATTGCATCATCAACATCTTTAGCAATTGTTGCCATACCACAACCCACAACCACATCAATTATCATGTCATACTCATTGCATGTGTAACAACATATCATTCTTAATCAATATACAACATCATATATATGATCAAACATATCTATATGTACTCCCTCATATTATCTCTCAATGTGTTAATTATTGCATACTTATTCAAACTATTGTATTCTCTTATTATTCCCTCCCTACAAGCAGGGAATTACGGCTAGGTTTTAGCATTTGTGCCACTACAATTACGATATTTTATGCTATGGTTTTACATAAAAATTAACCAATTTTTCAAAGTTTTTTTCAAAAATTACTTTTTCATATTTCCTTGGCTCTGACACTGCACTAACACCCTGAAAAACCTGCAACTTGCACTGACAATGGCTGCAGTAGATGGAACTATGCAATCGATGACTTGCATGAATCTACAGCGTGGTTACCTGGTTCAGTGTAACGTGGCAAACTGCATGGGCTTAAAATTATCCCAAAGCAAGGCTAATGCTACGTCCCACAGGGTCTGCTTCCAAACAAAGGCTTCCTCTAGATCATCAGAGAACAATCCATCTCCACCACCTCTCCCTTCTCAATTGAGGGCAGGATTGCGGCAACAATTGAACCTGGAAGACCTCAGGAATCGAGTTGCCCAGGAGCTCATGAAAGCGATCATGAGCTTCATTGTTGCAGCTGATGATGCACAGAGACGCATTGGCAACAATCATTCCAACATCTGGGACGATGATATTGTACATTATCTCTCAACCTCTTATTGCCTTCAATACGTCGAGAATTTATAGATTAATCCATTTATTTCCATCAATTTCATATGTTAAAATTCATGATTCATTAATCTCTGCAAGTTAACATTATATTCCATTGTAATCTGAGGTATCATTTTATGGGTTGCTTTCAGTTTTTGTTGAGGCATTTCAATTTTCCAATAGTAACAGACATGAATCCTCTCCCAACGTTTCTTTGTACAGGAAATGGGATTGAAAGGGTGTGGCCTGAGAACATAAATATTATGAAATAGCCCTAATGGAGTTATTGATTTCTCCAGTTCATGACACGAGTTATCAATTTAAATATCAAAGTGCATCCAAGTGCATCCTTCTGAATGGCGGAAGGCCTTCAAAATTGTGGTGGAAGGCTTCAATGGATCCATGTTAAAGGCCGCAAGAATAAAAATATGGAAGCCTATACCTATGATGCAGTGACATCCCAATCCTGAAGATCATTTCAATGTGAATAAAAGTGATATTCAGCATTTGGAAGACATTCTTCCCTTTCGTATCATATAAATAATTGGCGGGCAAAAGATTTGACTTTTACTATGTTGGTCAATTTAAAGCCTTTGGAAGACATACTGCGAAAGATTTGTTTATTTATTTTTACTATGTTAGTTGATTTAAATGCATCTTTCACTTGTAAAATTTGGTTCGCAGTGAAGTGGATATAATGAGCTTAAACCCAGTCTTACAAGATCATCTCGCTCCAAATTCCAATAGGTCGTCAAATAAAAATACCAAATCATCTTTTTTATTTTTTGCCTACATGGAATTAAACCCATCTCATTTGAATTTAATGCCTATCCAAATTAAACACATCTCATTTGAAGTTAATATTAACTATAGTTATAACACTTTTACAAATTAAGTGGCAGGGAATATTTTACTTTTACTTTTGAGGGATATGGAAGATACTTGCAGATAGTGATGATTTAATCAAGGTCTTCAGATCGTGGATACTAATGAATCTTTATGAATTGACCTACAGTTTAAAGAATCTTTAGGAATGGATCGTTGCTTTATAACACATTAGACAAGTGGGACTGTGGGACTTAGGGACATAGTAATCATCAATTAACATTACAATGTCATTTGTTCAATTATTTTGGCATAAAACAAGATTAATGGGTGAGCATATTTTAAGAAGGTTCATTGAAACTGACTTAGTCTTAAGGGGACTAATGACCAATTAATTATATTTCAATTATTTTCGCATAAACCACACTCAACAAGTATGACCACACAAGTGGATTGTTGCTTTATGACACATTAGACAAGTGGGACATAGTAATGATCAATTAACATTACATTGTCATTTGTTCAATTATTTTCGCATAAAACAAGATTAATGGCTGAGCATATTTTAAGAAGGTTCATTGAAACTGACTTAGTCTTAAGGGGACTAATGACCAATTAATTATATTTCAATTATTTTCGCATAAACCACACTCAACAAGTATGACCACACAAGTGGATTGTTGCTTTATGACACATTCAACAAGTGGGACATAGTAATGATCAATTAACATTACATTGTCATTTGTTCAATTATTTTCGCATAAAACAAGATTAAAGGGTGAGCATATTTTAAGAAGGTTCATTGAAACTGACTTGGTCTTAAGGGGACTAATGACCAATTAATTATATTTCAATTATTTTCGCATAAACCACACTCAACAAGTATGACCACACAAGTGGATTGTTGCTTTATGACACATTCGACAAGTGGGACATAGTAATGATCAATTAACATTACATTGTCATTTGTTCAATTATTTTCGCATAAAACAAGATTAAAGGGTGAGCATATTTTAAGAAGGTTCATTGAAACTGACTTGGTCTTAAGGGGACTAATGACCAATTAATTATATTTCTATTATTTTCGCATAAACCACACTCAACAAGTATGATCACACAAGTGGATTGTTGCTTTATGACACATTCGACAAGTGGGACATAGTAATGATCAATTAACATTACATTGTCATTTGTTCAATTATTTTCGCATAAAACAAGATTAATGGGTGAGCATATTTTAAGAAGGTTCATTGAAACTGACTTAGTCTTAAGGGGACTAATGACCAATTAATTATATTTCAATTATTTTCGCATAAACCACACTCAACAAGTATGACCACACAAGTGGATTGTTGCTTTATGATACATTAGACAAGTGGGACATAGTAATGATCAATTAACATTACATTGTCATTTGTTCAATTATAATAAAGCAATCGTTGGATCTACAAAGCAATGTTTGCCTTATGTTTACTGACTTTATGCACGGAATATGCAGCTTTGTTGCTAAATCTTGTTTTTATCAATGTTCCCACAACTTTATCAATCTGAATAAATATAATAAAATAATAAAAGAGGACTAAGAAAATCCCTTATAATTTCTCTACATGTCATGGATACATGGCATTGCTTATCAACTCCGTGGCTTTTTTGGAATTCATACAATTCATCATTTTCTTTGATATTCCCATCCAAGTGGCAATACTTAATTCATGTACCTAGTTTATACTTGCTACTAGAAAAGAAAACAATTATACTCTAGAAACAAAGTAGAGTTAAGGCGAGAACAATCTTCCTCAACTTACGTTTGTCTTACAAGCTACATGTTCTACTCACTATTGCAATCCAATAATTGGAAAATTTACAACTTTCTCTAATGCTTTGCACTTTCTTGCCTCCCAAGATAATCCAAATTCAAACATGATCTGATCACACCTTCAATAACCCCTTTTCCACTATGCCTGGCATCTCACTTTCTTGCCTCCCAAGGTAATCCAAATTCAAACATAATCTAAGCACACCTTCAATAACCCCTTTTTTACTATGCATGACATCATGCTCTACATCTCGCATTACTTAAATGTTTTTCTTAATACAATCAACATGTAAAAAACAACAAATACAACTCCAATTTTCAATTAGAATAAAATACACTCCGTATGTCAATCATATGTAAAAACAAATTTAGTGAAGCCTTCACTATTAAACCAAATTCAAATAAATTAGAGTCGATTTAATTCAAAATCGACTCTTTCTCATCACAAGTAGATTCAAATCTGATCAACCATTATAGCATGTACTTTCAAACAAAATGAACACTTGTTCATTCAAATGTTCACACAATGAATTAAGGGTGGAATGTACGTATTAGAATATAAAGCATATCCTTTGTACTTACTCATCAAAATAAGGCTTTATGTTCTAAGTCTATTCAAGAGTGGCAACAAAATTAAAAAATTTCCCACAATAAAAAAATCATTTACAAAAACCCTTCTAAAAATAATGAAATAGTATAAAATCATCTTGGCGATAATTTAGCGACAAATCATACTCATGCTTAGGATCTACCTATGGTCTAAAATTTCACAATCATTCATATGACAAGTTACAAAAGCATATTTAAAATATGCTTCTCTCTTCCAAATGGAAGCTAGCAACTTTCTTCCAAATGGCAGTTAGCAATAAGAGAAAATATTTAATGCTTAACACTCTTTCACGCTTGCTATACGATATTTGTATAATAGTATTTATATTTTTTCAAGAAGAAAAGATCAGTTCCTATACTAGTATTTATATTACACTACATAGGAAAGAAAAGTAATGTTCCATATGAGTGACCCTCCTATGGAGTTTGACCCATCGAATTTTGTGATATCAAATTTAGGAGGTATGTTCCCTATTTGAGTCATCAAATCATGGACAAACATGTGGATTGAGGCCCAGTGGGATTGGATGATGTAGCCCCTTCCTTGTGAGAAGGTTGACTTGAATCTGAGGTTATGAAGGAAAGAGTGTCATGAATTGGGTTATCTGGTTGAAATGTGACTCTAATTTGATAAGCTGGGCATGGATGTCATCAAGTTTTTGCACAGTAGATGAGTGGTTGTGGTTTAAAAAGTGATTCCAATTTGGTAATCTTGGGTTGGATGTCATCAAGATTTTTGTTAAGTAGACAAGTGGTTGCAATTGAACTTGTTTTGCAACTCATCTTAGAGTGTTTCCAAGAGGGAAAGATTGTGGAAGAGCTCAATTCCTGGAGTGATACTCATAGGGGAAATGGGTCCACAAAAGGGTATGGAAGAGTGATACCAATGTGATCAGCTCAACTCAAGGATGCTATTGAGATAGCTTGGAAATAAAGATCTAGAGATGTGGGTCCACAAAAAGGGTTAATAGGGAGTGGTACCAATGCGATCATCATGATGCAAGGAGTTTATTCAGATAGGTATGAAGTAAGAGTGAAAGAGAGCATCCCACAACACAATTGATCTTTAAAAAAGAATCAAGATTACGACTTTAAGCATAACCTAAGGATGTCAAACTTGACTTTGGGAATAATTCTACAAAGTAGGTCTAAATTCTATACATGGAAAGGTTGACAATGTGAAGAAAAACATTGCTCATACTATGGTGGAATTGTACTCCTAGTATTTTGAAGGGACTAATGCCCCTTTTGAGTAGCCAGAGGCCATACTTTTGTTTCTGGCTATGCTGCGAAAGGTGAAGCCCTGGGTTAAGGACAAATGTTGTATGTGCAAACAAAGATTATGCATGTTCCATCAACCAGAAGATAATGTTTGGTTGTACTTGTCTTAGTACAAAGTAATATTTCACTCCTTTAAAAGAAAAATAATAATTTTAATGCTTGGTTCTACTTCTTTTAATTCAAATTACTTAAATAAATATCCCACTAGTTCAAAAAAATGTTCATCAATCCCACTATTAAAATGCTATCTGAATTTGTAACAATGATAAGTTCATTCCATAAGTTCTTTATGCCAATGTCCTTTGTAGCCAGTATTCTTTCATACCATTTGATGAATATTGATCTCAAAACGAAGCAAAACTGGGGGTTTCAACACATCGACAATTTTGAAGGGCAATTAAGAAATGCCAAAAAGCTAAACTAAATGGAATGGGCTAGTGAAGTTCTAGGCCTGGATGTGTTTTAGGCAAGTGGTAGTGTTCACAACAGGGTATGCACAAATGGAGATGTTTTTTTATATAGTATACATTATCCCAACATTGGCATAACATGGTAAACTCACATTTACAGTTCTAATCTTTAGAGACACTAGAACGACAGTACTTTGTATTCTTACTCTTCTCTTCACCATGATTTCCAGCCTTAAGGTGCAATCACATATCATCTCCATATTGATGCAACCAGAATGATCCATTAACTGTGCCCTAGAGACGGAGTTGATCATCATGGGCTTCTCGTTTAGGGAGTTTGATGCTAAGCTGACATGGGGAAACTTCTTCAGGCATATTTGCACTGAAAGAAGTGAGGTGCTATACAGCTCCGGGTGAGAGAGTTCTTCATGTCACATGTGTGGGTAATGTTAATTAAATCAAATGAAAATAAGAGAGTCATTCTTTTATTTCTTTTGATTACCATAATGTTAAAGAAGGTTGGTACAACATGTCTATGTTCAGTGGGAGCGCCCCCCACCCCCTCGCTCCCACTCTCGAAGCTCGCTTTCTTCGGAAGCTCGCTCCCAAAACACTCCTAGTTTTGGGAGCACGATCCCGAGGTGCTCCCTTCCTTTCCTATACTAAAAGCTCCTATACTAGGTTGATCATTTGATGACAATGTTATGGTACCTCCCTTCTTTGCCAAGCTCCTACAAAAGTTTTTATGTTTGATCATTTGATGATAATGTTATGAGTTATAACCACTAGATGATTGATGTTATATGGTTTAATCCATGTATTATATAGCTAATTCAACATCCTACATGTTTTTTAGATATAAATCTATCAAAATATATTAAAATATATACTATACAAAAAATGCTCCCAAAACAAGAGCTTTTAAAAATTTCGCTTCCTCGCTCCCGCTCCCAACAACATTGTTAGATTTTTATCATTCAAGCTAGCATTATCTTAGGATCTTTAACTAAGAGAATAACATGCATAGCAATAAACACAAGAGACAAGAGACACAAAGAATTTTCCTCGGGGAAACCATAAAGGAGAAAACCCCGCAACTTCCTCAAAGATAGAATGAGCACCAATGGCAGCAGTAAAACCCGAAAACAAAAAAGATGATCTCCACAGCTTGTTCTCTCTCTCACACTGAGAGAGGTTCTCCTCTCTCACTCATGTGCCCCAATGAGTGTGTGTGTGTGTGATAAATAGAGAGGCTCACTCTCTATTTATATTCTTTTGTTCACTTGAAACCCACTCCAACATGTTGGACTCACTTAACAATTACTTACTAGAGCTGACATCTCTAGGAGTGTCTAATAACCCTAGTGCCCCACAACTTGTGGGGAATTTTCCTCCTCCAACCAACAAGGAGGTTTATCCTTAACACAATAGTGGGGACTATTGCCCCGACTTACAATGACTCACCTAGGGTCGACTTCTCTAAGATAGTCAATAACCCTAGGGCCCCACAACTGCGGGGACTTTAACCCTTGACAAATAGGAGGGTTACCCACAATGACTTGACATGACTTGTTACATTATTGAATCTCCCGATCGGAACATTGGGGCATGACATGACTCAATTACATTACAAACACATCCCAGAATAAACATCGGGGTATAATACATAAGATATACAAGTGAATACATTCTGAATTACAATTACATCTACACTCCCTCTTAACTAGGAAGGTATTTTCTCAACACAATTTATCAGCACAAGTCTTCTTCTCTGTATCATCTGGATCATCATCGAGTTCTTGTCATCTTCAAGTCATCTTCATATTCAAGTCATCTTCATCTTCAGGTCATCTTCATCTTCAAGTCATCTTCATCTGGATCTGGATCATCACTCGATCTGGATCATCAACACTAGATCTAGATCATCACTCGATCTGGATCATCATCACTGGATCTAGATCATCACTCGATCTGGATCATCACTGCTGGATCATCATTAAGTCTGGATCATCACTTGATCTGGATCGTCACTACTAGATCATCATCAAGTCTATATCATCACTTGATCTGGATCGTCACTGCTAGATCATCATTAAGTCTGGATCATCACTGTTGGATCATCATCAAGTCTAGATCCTCACTTGATCTGCATCGTCACTGCTGGATCATCATCAAGTCTGGATCATCACTTGATCTGGATCGTCACTACTAGATCATCATCAAGCCTGGATCATCACTTGATCTGGATCGTCACTGCTAGATCATCATCAAGTTTGGATCATCACTGAATCATCATCATCATTACTGCTTCTTCTATCTCAATCAAATGGTGTTATCTCTTCATTCTTCTCATCACAGGAAGTTCTACAGAACCAGCCCTTTTTCATGTTGGTTGTAGGCATACCCTTCATGTAGGTCTTTAGCGCTTATATCTGACCCTAAGTCAGAATGGCCTGCCCAAATCTTACAATTGACCTCATCTTGTCAGAAAGGCACGCCCAACACTCACATCTGACCTCATCTTGTCAAAAAGGCCCGACACTCACATCTGACCATGTGTAAACACATCATGCCAGAATGGCTCAACACTTATATCTGACCATGTGCAAACACACCGCATCGGAAGGGATCAGCACTTACATCTGACCATGTTCAAAAACAACGCATTAGAAGGGCTCTGCACTTACATCTGACCATGTTTGAAAACACCGCATCGGAAAGGCTCAGCACTTATATTCGACCATGTTTGAAAACACCGCATCAAAAGGGCTCTGCACTTACATTCGACCATGTTCGAAAACACCGAATAGAAAGGGCTCTCAGTCCCAGACTGAGGATTCCTGGTAACTGACCAGGTGCCTCCATTCTCCTAGAGAATGGCATCATCCCTTATATCTGATCAAGTGGGAACACCTCCTTCAATCACATCAGAATGGCCATGCACTCACATCTATTCATGTAATATTACATCCTACAGTCATATTAGAACAACCCTCAGTCCCAGACTGAGTTTTCCTGGTAACTGAACAGGTGCCTCCATTCCAAGAATGGCATTTAGCCCTTACATCTGATCATGTAGGGACCAATCCTACAGTCACATCAGAATGGCTTAGCACTCACATCTAACATGAAAAGAACCAAATCCTCTCACCATGATAGAATGGCTCAGCCCTTACATCTGACCATGGAAGGAACCTAATCCTCTCACCATGTCAAAATGGCTCTAGGTCTCATCATTTCCCCTTGGAGGGAACCTTGATCTCGAGAACACCAAGCTTCTCCCTAAAGTACTCAAACTTCATTTTGGCCATTTCTAGCATAGAATCACATCAGGGATAATTACGTCCATGGATAACCTGCGAGCTTTGCCAAGACTTATGCTCAGACAACCTGTCTCATTAGCTATGCTAGAAATCCTTCTCTCAAGAGATCTTGATCTGGATCACTGCTCCTCTCTCCCAAATAGCAAGTGGCAACATATTTTTCCTTAGTTGTACTCAGCTCCATGCGGGATTCCATCCTGCCAAACCAAGAGATCACACTTGATCCCATACTCAACTATACCCTTTAAGTACCTCACTACATGCTTTGCAACCATCAGGTGAACATGTCTCAATGTGTTCACAGTAAAGCAAATATCTGGTCTTGTATTTGTCAGGTAAATCGTCTGACGATACATCGTGGCATCAACTGCTTCTAATGAAGCATCACTCAATAGCTTCAGGTTCGATGCCATAGGTGTGGTCATGGCATTGCAGTCCATCATCCTGAACCTCTTCAGGATCTCTACTACATACTTCCCTTGTCCAAGGAAGATTCTATCCGCATTATGCCACACCTCCATGCCTAGAAAATAGTGCATCGACACATAATAGGAGCAACACAGGTCTTCCACCTTCAACCTTGAAGCAAAGGTTGAATCCGCTTTACTCTCAGTAAAGCCTAGAGTCATCAGTAATCTATCCATCCTGTCGTACCATGTCGAACCTTAGGATATCCTCCAATCACTCCCTCTGAAGCGGAGCATCATACTCCATCTGTCTTCCGTACTCTATGCATTGAAACATTCTGTACCGGAGTGAAAAGTAGCTTCCTATGCTACTAATATTCTATGTATCCATCTAGTGTCACTAGATACCAACATCCTTTATCTTTGAAATCATTCTTGCACCCATCTGTGAGCTTGTCATCCTCTATAGGCTTTCATTTTCAACCTTGTAGCAAAGGTTAAGATCTTCATCAAGCTCCTCATGTATGTGTTATCCCATGGGTGTCTTATGAGCTCGTACAAGGCCTTCTTTCATTTGCACACATGATTTTTCCTGTCATATGTCTCAACTCCCACTGGCTGCAAATGTCTCTTCATAGTCTATGCCTTCTTTTCGTGAGAAGCCTCATGCTATGAATCTTTCCTTGTATCCCACGATGTTTCCATCTATTGCATGATGGAACTATGAACTTCCCTTCATGTATCGATACTGCATCTTAGACATCATTCTTCTTAAACATTTCTTCTTGGTTACTTCTTCATGGCTGGAAGGTTCTGCATTAATGATGTCGTTGTATTCGTCATATTATTCTTCATCTTGAACTGTCGTCACTTGTTCTTCGGAACAAGTCTCATCCTTCTTTGCTTGTAGGTGATTATGTATGCAATCTTTCCTAC
>LPNX010235994.1:500783-590783 GCA_001517045.1 Pseudotsuga menziesii
CCCCTTCTTGATCCTTTTGCTTCATCATCTTCTTCATTCATGACTTCATTATTTCTTATCCAAATGCTTAAGATGGATAAGAGGTTATTCAAGAATTGAGTCCCTCATATTCCTCATCGCTTGAGGGATCTTCTTTCGATGGTGAGAGCTTGATCTTCAGTTGCTCCCATCTTCTCTTCTCTTATTATGAGTCGAGCTTCTTCTTCTTCCCAGAGTCTGTTGAAAGTGATCATTTCCTTCTGGAACACATTCCTTGAATGAATGAATCACATGATCTTGGGAGGCCATTCAAGGTGGCTATCACCACTTTTGCATTCTCCACTTCTTCTTTTACTGTTACAAGTTTTTCTTTGATTTGAGAGACCCTTGTAAATTATGACTATGTAATATCCCCGGTTTTGACCCTGGTTACATTAAAAGATACATGATGTGTATATTGTAATTAATCGTGGTGTGGAACTAAAGACAAAAGCCCCACCATCGATTTGGTTGTGTTATGTTTCGGCAATTGGGATCGTTGCCGATGGTATATCGTGCTATCCAGCACATAATAGTTTTGGCATCATGTAAATATGCACATTAATTAAAATGAACCTACAGCTAGTTACGACGATGCAACGTTAATGAAAAGGGCATGATTTCCTAAGGTTAAGGGGGGGGGGTTGTCTAACCCGTGGGAGCCATTGGGAGATTGCCATGTGTCGACCATCCATTTAAAACTCCTATTGTTAGTTGGGAGCAGTTATGGCTGGGAAGTGGTGGGTGGTAGGACTGCCAGTCTTTGCCCCACATACACTCCACTAGCGGTCTCTCTCTTCCCCACGCGGAGGGCAAGAGACGGTCGGCATTCTCTCCACTCTTCCACTCGCGGTTTCGTCTTGTTCATCTCACGCAGGCAGTCGGAAGGTCGACTCTCGAATTTTGGTTGATTGTAGTCTGTGCAAGTTTTCCCCTTTCACAGAGGGAGTATTGTTTTACCTCATGCGCAGGTCGAGGGTGTGTTCTCCTACAGCGAGCTTGAAGAGTGGCCTGAGAGGCACGATTTCGATAGTGTAAGTTTTCCCCTGTCGATTTGTGGTCTGCGTATGTGTTTTCCCCTGTCAATGTTGGGAGTTTTGCTTCTCTCCCATTTGCGGACTGTGTAATGCTGCCGTTATTTCATTGTGAGATTGGGGCTATTGTTCTTTCCCTGGTTTTGGGTTGCTGTGTGTGCAAGTATCTTTTGGGTTGCTGCTGAGTTTTTTTGGCCACGCTAGGGCCAAGAACAACTCTGAATTGCCTTGTTTGGCTTGAGCCGTGTTCACCATCTTTGGGTTGTCACCCTATTTCCTTTGGTTTTCTTCACGAAGCCGTGAACTGATTGTTTTGCTGCGGGTATGCCGTGGTTCATCTTCGAACTGTGTGGAGTGGGATTGAAGGCTAGGTATGCTTGAGAAACCTGGGTTTGGGAGCCACATAGAGAGAGTTAGATGGATGGCTTTCTCCTCCATAACCCCGGAAGAGCACTGGAAAGGGAAGTCAGGTCCCGAGGGACCGTGAAGCAAAGAAGGGACTGATTCCTGGTGTTGGGTGTGTGTGGGTGTCGCAGAAGTCAGGCTAGCTCCGGTGTAGGCATCCTTAGCTTTTCTATGAGCGTACCAGTTTAGGCTGGAAAAAAAAATTTGTTGAAAAATCTCCTAAGTGATGAGCTTGTCGGGTCATCGGAGAACTAAGTGGGAAGATCCTCCGATACATTGGAAAGTATAGGCTGAAGGCCACCTGACGAAGGGCAGGCAGAAAGCATTTCGGAAATTCTTCTAAGTGACAGACCGTTGGCGCATCGGAAGACTTAGTGGGAAGCCCTTTCGATGCAGTGGACAGATTAGTCTAACGGTCGTCCAATACAGACCCCGGCCATCGACGAAGTCTAGTTGATCGGATCGGCAACAATTAGAGGAAGGGAGAGCCGATGACGAAGACATAACCGAAGGTTTTCGGCGGAAAATAGTTGAAGGCGGAGCCGCGGTTTCGGCGGAGATCTCCCGAAGACCACCGAAATGTCGGTGAAACTTAGTTGTTTGAGGCGCCAATACGTCGGAGGAGGATAGAAGACGTAAGCACCGAAACGTCGATGGAAAAGACAAGATGCTAGTTGGTGAAGTCACCGACAGTGGCGGCAGAAAGAAGGATAAAAAGAAAATTTTCTCAAGAAATTTTCTAAGTTGTGAAATCATCGGCGATCGGCGATGATTAGAGGATTGAATCGTCGATGATTAGCCGATGAGGTCACCGAAATGTCATCATCGTCGATGAAATTTAGTTCTTTGAGGATCCGATGCAAAGAAGGAAATTTTCCGAAATTTCTAAGTGATGGAATTGTCGGCGAAATTTAGACGATGGAAGCACCGAAACAACGACTTCGTATAGCTAGGAATCACCGAAACGACAACGGAAATTAGATGAACGGATCAACAAAAATTAGGTGATGGGTTCATTGAAACGTCATCGCCATCGACGAAAGTTAGATGATTGGAGCTGATCAGCGGAATTTAGTTGACGGAACCGCCAAAACGTCAGCTCACCTAGTCGGAACCATCGACGAAATTTAGAAGATGGAGCCGCCGATGCGGTAGCGGACGTCGGAAGAAATTAGTTGTTTTGGTCGCCGATGGACATCGAAAAAATTTAGTTGTTTGTGTGTCTGTCGTTGCAATTGTTTAATGGACTATCCTTCCGACGGATAGAGGCCCCGACCGCCGATGCCGCAGTGGTTAGTTGTTCTGACAGCCAATGAGTTCATAGTCCGTGGAACCCACAGTGGGATTGCGACCCGCCATTGCGGCTACCATGTGGACTAGAACTCCGACGTTTAGAAGTTAGACCGTCGATGCTCTAATCGCCAACACAGCAAAGGAAATTTGCTGTTGGATCACTGAAATGTCGGAAAGTTTTAGTAGTCTGAGTCGCTGACGCCACGGAAAGGGTTGTTGTTTGAATCGTAGGTGCGGCGGGGAAGACTAGTGGATCGGATCGCCGAAAATCAGTTGACAAAACCGCCAACGGGTTGTATGGTCTGCGAAAACCACAGTTAGTTTGTTGGCCGCAGTTGCGGCTACCTAAAGAACTATCCACCCAAAGAATTGTGGTTCCGATCGCCGATGCCGTAGTGATTAGCGGTTTCGATTGCCGATACACTGCCATCGTCGATGATAGTCCAGAAGCCTAGCCAACTAAGGGTCCAACATGTCGGAGAAATATAGACGAACAGACCGTTGATGAGCAGCGGAGAAAACTAGAGGTTTTAGCCGCCGAAACGTCGGAATTTTAGTTGGAAAGAGATCCGATTGGGAAAAAGAAATTCTTGGTTTTTCTAGAGGGATTTCTCAGCGATTTTCAATTGTTTTCAGTGGATTACAAGGCTAAAGGAAAAAGAAATCCTAGGTGGCTAAAGTTAGCATTCTAGACCAAAATACAGTTGTGTGTTTTGCCTAATTTTGGTGAAAATCGTCATTTTAGAAGTGGTGTGGTTTCACACCCGGGGTCAGAATGAAGAATGTGGATAGGTGCTGGAAAGCTTATCCAGCACGAAACAAAGGAGAATCACGAGAATTTGAATGCGGATCAACAAAGTACTAGTGATTGCTTGAAAAAGAAATGTGCTGCTGTCAATATGGACAAATCTGGGAATTGCATGCCTAGAAGTAGCAAGGACTATGAAGTCAAACCAGCTGTTGTGTGAAAGAGGAGTTCCATGCAAGGATGAGAGACTTGAAAAGGGAAATTTCCTTAAACCCTGCCTTGCTAATTATAATTACATTTTATAAGTTTTGTACATAAAATGTATGAGAATATGCCTTGCATGCATAGGATATTACATGATGGTAAGAGTAGTGAGAATTATACATTTATAATGAACCACTAATGGTAAATATTGCATTGGTGTTGGCATTAGTGGAAAAACCAACGACAACATAGGCATGGCTGAATATGTTGCTGATGCTGACGAATGTGACCAGCAACCCTATGGAGAAAGGGATGAGGCAACAAGTCCATGATTAAAAGTTGGTGAGCAACTTCTGCAATCCCCTGCAAGAGACCAACCAAACTGGTAATGTCAAGGGTGTAAGTAGGACCCATGAAGGTAATGGTTTAATTATAACAATTGCATGGAGTGGTAAAAGCAAGAGGTCTCATACCATGTGGGTATTTGAAATTTATACTACATTCATACAGAAATGTATCATGCATGTATATGTTGTTATGAGCTTAGTAGTCCAAAGAAAGTAAGTGCTGATGGTCTTGATTATAGTAATGCATCCTATATGAAGTAGTCATGGTTAGGCCATGCATGGTATGTTTGAATGCATAAGTATTCCTAAATCAATGCAAGGTAGCATTGAGTGGATATGCATTAAAAGATTTTATAAATCTTGTAGTTATGCATTGAATGGATGCATATAAAAAGTATGAGTAAATGTTGTAGATATGCATACATAAGTATGGGTGCAAATGTTGTGATGCATTGCATGAATGCATCGAGATAGTGCATGCGTATTATGAATCACTAATGGCTGAAATGATGAATTGATGACAATTTTGGAACCATTTCAAGAGTTGTTATGAATGCAGGATAGTAAGTGCATGAAGAGGGTGGTCATGATGGATTGGCTGCCGGAAATGCTCTATGGAAGGGAAAGGTGGTACAATGATACGCTTGTGAAGTAAGGAGTATCTAAACATTTCATTTTGGCATAAATGATGTGACCTTGCAATTTTAGTATGATAATGAGTTTTGGTAATATTGATGTGTTAACAGCTAGAAGTATTTGAATTCTATAATTCTGAAAATGCTTCAGTGATTGTTGCAGCAATGGAAAAAGATTATATGCATCAAGACTTACCAAGTGTGTGGCTGA
The DNA here is from genome assembly GCA_001517045.1 of Pseudotsuga menziesii. Taxonomy (NCBI): domain Eukaryota; kingdom Viridiplantae; phylum Streptophyta; class Pinopsida; order Pinales; family Pinaceae; genus Pseudotsuga; species Pseudotsuga menziesii. The sequence goes on from LPNX010235994.1 coordinate 505,679, forward strand.
TTGAAGTTCATATTTCAGGTAGATTGTTTGGGGCATGGAAAAGTGGGTAAGATTATGACAAAGACCAGAATCTACCATGTGAAAGAGCCAAACCTCATGAGAAGACTCTCATGGTTGTGAAAATAGTCTGTATGCAGAATGAGTTGTCCATTTGAATTTGTAAATTTCAAATTTGAGAAATTGCTGACAACTGCTAATCACTATTGGCTTGCATAGAATTGTGTTAGAAGGACGTGTTGTAAGCGGATGTTCATGTGATGCTAGTAAGCATAAATTATAATGGGAATAGTGGTGCTGCTTACAAGAGACCAACAAATGAGGATCACCTCATTGCTAAGCAAATCAATTTCTGTAGTAGACAGAGTTGCAAATTCCTATTGAATTTAATTACTAATGTCATTGCTTGGTTATGGAACAATCAATTTGGATTGTATTATCAGATAATGATTGATTGTTTGGCTACTTGATGAATGTGCCAGGGGTACGCATTGCAGGAAGACCATGTGTGATGGCCTGAAGGAGCCAAACTTTATGGGGAGGTTCTCCCCTATCTTGGAAATAGGTTTCGCGTGAAACTCCATTGGACATTTTGGAAATGTCTCATCTGCATTACATGTTTGGTAAGCAACATGAGTGAGATGGTATAGATTATGTCAGTAAGACATGTGTGGATATGAAATGTAAAAAGGAGTTGGGATGGCAAACCGAGGGACTGTCAACTCAGAGAAGGAAGCCCCCATTCCACCTTAACGAAGGAATACTGCGTCGGCAAATGGATAAGTGTTCTGTGACATTAGCTAAGAATATGCATGTCAAATTGTTAAATTCAAAATGCAGAGCTTGTTTTGATTTTATTTACATTATAGCAGATTGCTTGAGTATGAATAGGGCCTACATGGCACACATCGGAAAGGGGTGCATGCTTTTCCGATGTTGGATCATGAAAGGGTTTTCAATATTGATTACACCCTAGGGAGTGGATGCACTCCTGGTGTCTCAATACTTGATAGTGAATGATATGAAATACGATTACAATTTTAGAGCAATAACGCTGATGAGTTTGCTTATATTGCTTGTGTTGTCAGGATAAACAGATGCAGTTGGGTGTTGCACACTAAAGAGAAAAGGGTAAACGGGAGATTGTGGGAACGTTATAGTGTTGGCTTGACTACCTGCAGTCTGATCAACCCAACTGTTACCTAGCTTGGCTGAGTAGCCTGATAAACCCAATAGTGTATTGGCTTGATTGTCTGCAGCCTGATAAACCCAATTGTGTATTGGCTTGGCTGGACAGTCTAGTAAACCCAACTGTAGGTTGGCTTGACTGTGCTTGATATGTATAAAAGGGTATTGTTGATATAAGTGCATGGTTGATATAAGTGCGTTGTTGATATAAGTGCATGGCCTGATAAACCCAACAGTGTTGGCTTGGCTAATTTGTTCCGTCCTAGTCGGCGTGAAGGTGTACTGGTTGGACATTAATTATTTGAGGTTGAGAAGCAGCCTGTGTGCTGACCTAACATCCAAGTCCATAGGCAATTCCAAGGCTTGCAAAGCAAAGCGGGACCCTGTGGACCAAAGAGGAAACGGACAATACAGCTAAGTATTGGATTATTTTGCAATTTCTTGCTTATGAATATACATGTGTATATGATTTGGTTATGATATTCTAAGCTCTTGACTAAGAGATAAAAACCATTGAGAATAAACTAAACATGTGAATCTATTCAATGTTTGAATATAGGTATTGCTGGGAGCGACGACTATGAGAGCATCCTAGGGGTGCATAAGGACATGTGACTGTCCTGAAGAGCTCAAAATGAGCAGTAATGAAAAAGGTGCAAGTGAGACTGTGAAGGTCCTAGTAGCCGAGACAAACCATGTGGGAAAACTCCATGGTTGAGAGGTCTAAAATAGACCGGAGACACTAAGTGTCATGACCAAGAGGGATTGGTCCAACATTCACACTGAAGTGAAAGAGGCCGAGAGCATGAAAACCACAGTGGTGGTGTGGGTTCCAGAATGGAACAAGACAAAGAGGGAAAAAAAAACTCTTGCTTCTCTCTCTTTCCTTTTTTTATATATACTTATGCATTGTGAAAACAAAAGATTGTTGAATGCGTGTATTTATTTGCTTTAAATAAATTGTTAATGTTGGAATAGTTAACTCCCTGCCCAAGAATGGACATGAATGAGCTCATGTGCATGTTGGGAAGTCATGAAAAATATGAAAGTCTCATTAATGAGACTTGGATTGTCATGCCAATTGGGCAATTAATTAACTGATTTCAATGCCTATATTATGCTTGGTCTAACAGAATTTCAATGTTACATTTCACAGGTGAGAAAGGTGAAATCTAGTAGTGCACATTGATCATGGTAGCAAACCAAAAGCTGTTGGACTTGGTTGGAAGTCTTCTTCAAACAATTGCCAAGACCCAAGAGAATCTTGGAGAGATGCTCAAGATACAGAAAAGGCAGAATGAGATGAACCACTAGATTTTGCAAGACTCTATTTGTTTGCAAAAGGAGGTAAAAAGCCTTCTGGGAGAAATCCGTAAAGGAAAGGAAAGTGGATCAATGATCGGACATTCGTTTAAGCGATCCATTAAGAAACGTTCCAGGCATGAAGACTCAAAGGAAATTGAGCAGATAAAGATGAAGCAGCCAACGAAATGTTGGAAATGCGGAGGACATCATTACCACCGGGACTGCCCAACAAGGGAACATAAAGAGGGTAGCAGCCACAAAGTTCCTAGACCTGGGGATGAGCCGAAAGCTGAGAACCAGTAAGAGAAGCTCGTGGAAGCCAAGGGGCTTGGTCCTGAAAGTTCAAGTAAATAATTGAATGTGGGACAGATCTGCAAAATTTTGAAATTTTGATGTGCAAATTGTATATGTATTCCTATTTATTGGAACACCGAGGACGGTGTTATTCCAAGGGGGAGGGGATTGTAATATCCCCGGTTTTGACCCCGGTTGCATTAAAAGATACATGATGTGTATATTTTAATTAATCGTGGTGTGGAGCTAAAGGCAAAAGCCCCACCATCGATTTGGTTGTGTTATGTTTCGGCATTTGGGACCGTTGCCGATGGTATATCGTGTTATCCGGCACATAATAGTTTTGACATCATGTAAATATGCACATTAATTAAAATGAACCTACAGCCAGCTACGACGGTGCAATGTTAATGAAAAGGGCATGATTTCCTAAGGTTAAGGGGGGGGATTGTCTAACCCGTGGGAGCCATTGGGAGATTTCCATGTGTCGACCACCAATTTAAAACTCCTGTTGTTAGTTGGGAGCAGTTATGGCTGGGAAGTGGTGGGTGGCAGGACTGCCAGTCTTTGCCCCACGTACACTCCACCAGAGAGCTCGCTCTTCCCCACGTGGAGGGCAGGGGACGGTCGGCATTCTCTCCATTCTTCCACTCGTGGTTTCGTCTTGTTCCTCTCACGTAGGCAGTCGGAGGGTCGACTCTCGAATTTTGGCTGATTGTAGTCTGTGCAAGTTTTCCCCTTTCACAGAGGGAGTATTGTTTTACCTCACGCGCAGGTCGAGGGTGTGTTCTCCTGCGACAAGCTTGAAGAGCAACCTGAGAGGCACGATTTCGGCGGTGTAAGTTTTCCCCTGTCGATTTGTGGTCTGCGTATGTGTTTTCCCTTGTCAATGCCAGGAGTTTGGCTTCTCTCCCATTTGCGCACTGTGTAATGATGCCGTTGTTTCATTGTGAGATTGGGGTTGTTTTTCTTTCCCTAGTTTTGGGTTGCTGTTAAGTTGTTTTGTCCATGCTAGGGCCAAGAACAACTCTAAATCGCTTTGTTTGGCTTGAGTCGCGTTCACCATCTTTGGGTTGTCACCCTGTTTCCTTTAGTTTTCTTCTTAGAGCCGTGAACTGACTGTTTTACTGCAGGTATGCCATGGTTGGTCTTCGGACTGTGTGGAGTGGGATTGAAGGCTAGGTATGCTTGAGAAACCTGGGTTTGGGAGCCACACCGAGAGAGTTAGATGGCTGGCTTTCTCCTCCACAACCCCAAAAGAGCACTGGAAAGGGAAGTCAGGGCCTGAGGGACTGTGAAGCAAAGAAGGGACTAATTCCTGGTGTCGAGTGTGTGTGGGTGTCTTAGAAGTCAGGCTAGCTCTGGTGTAGGATTCCTTAGCTTTTCCATGAGCGTACCACTTTAGCATTCAGCCTTTCCTAGCTCCTTGATGGCCTGATAAAACCAACTGTGTTGACTTGGTTGTATTATGTATCCTTGGCTATGTGTAAGCCTGCTTAATTCCTTATTCCTGGGGAAATCATGCCCAGCTCGGGGGTGGCAGTGTTGCTGAGAGATTGATGAGCACGCTGGCCTATGGTTGGGTGGAACGTTGCAGCAATGTAGCTGGTTGAGGGACGAGTCCTTACAAGATGAGTATTCTTGATCATTTCGTCTCTGCAGTTATATTTATTATTAATGAATAATGATGAACATGTTGATGCTTGAATGTATGTTTGCTTCCGCTGTATGTTGAGTAATTATGCATCCTTGCATGTTTTCTGTTTTAAGCATTTTATTTCAGCATTATATGCATGTTCTTGTTTATGGGGGCTAGTTGTTCGAATGTTTGAGGGTTCGGCAGCATCCTCTTTGCCGATTAGAGGGTCGGGGACGTTACAGACTGCATTGGTCTCTGCATTCTGGATCTTCACATTCTTCAACTGGTTTCTTAAGGTCATATTCTGATTTATGTTCTTCCCTTCAAATAGCTTGGTAAAAAAATCAAACATCTTCGGTGTCTTTAGGGAAGACACTTGTGGTACAAGTTGATCCGTGATTGAATCAACAATGATCTTCTTGGCCTTGACCAAGTTCTTCTTGTGTAAGGCTTTGAGCCTCATCTCTCTCCAGAACTGGAACCTCTCTTCTTATGTAGGTGTCCAATTCATTTTCTTCAGAGAGATCATATACTTCCATGCTTGGAAGTTGTCAACTTCACCAAGCTTATCATCAAGCTGATGTGATAGATCACTTTGAAATGAGAACCTCAAATAAAAATAGCAAAATATTAGATCTTACCGATTTGAGGTGTCCGTCCTGGTTCCAGAGCTGGCTGATCTAGGTTTTGTCAAAGAAACCCTAATTTTCAAAACTTGGAATATTTTAGATCTGATTGGATAGAAAGATAGATCTCTTCAAGTTGAGCTGTCCAATATACTCATTTTCTGAAAACAGTGGAGGGAAGCTCCCGGAACAGGAAGCCCTAGTTTTCCAATTTCTCCTGCAGAAATGCCTGATACTGTTTCTGTGGTATCTCCTAAATTACTTCTCCTATGTGTCTGAAACTTCGCATTGAGGTAGCCTCTCCTGTTCCTATTCCAACACCATAGGTTTCATCAGAATTGGTTTCACCAATTGGGACTTATGATCATTTGCCCAAGGTGACCTGTTACAGGACTGTTTAGAACAATGAGGTTGTATAGACTGCCACGTGTCACTGTTTCATCTTCTGGGTCTGAAATTCGGACCATAGAGATTACAGTTTGTGCCCTTTCCGGAACATCTTCATAAAATTCATTTGGACCTTTGTAGCCTAAGATATATCAATTCTCCCTAGGTGTCTTGTTTAGGGATGAATCCTAGAAGAGGATGGTACCCTAACTTGGAGGGATCATATCTCCCAGAGTATAGCGAATCGGAGGCTGAATTTTGGACGCAGTGTACATTAGGATTTTATCTTCGACCTCTGCAATTTTCAGCTCCTGATCCTTTTCCAATCCTGAGATATAGCGAATGTACCAAAACTTATCAGTTTTAGTATTTAGGGTTTTTCTAGCTCGGGGTCAAACTAGGGTTTGACTTTCCCGGAGTTTCACCCAACCAAAAATCTTGACCCAGGTATCTAAACTTCAATTTTGATGAGGAGAGAAATCCTATGCCGAGCTCACTCAAAAATTCCTATTCTGTAGAAAGCCCTAATTTCCCGCATCGAAAACTAAAAATGCTCGGAATCGAATTCCGCTTCTACAGAAAGATGCGCCCTTCAATGGAGAGTTAGCCTAGCATACGTTTGCGATGGATTGTGGAGAGAGACCCAAAAATTAAGAAGCCTTAGCTTCTGCAGCTGCACAATGTCTTCTTCTCAGGTTAGCTCTGATACCATGTTAGATTTTTATCATTCAAGCTAGCATTATCTTAGGATCTTTCACTGAGAGAATAACATGCACATCAATAAACACAAGAGACAAGAGACACAAAGAATTTTCCTCGGGGAAACCATAAGGAGAAAACCCCGCAACTTCCTCAGAGATAGAATGAGCACCAATGGTAGCAGTAAAACCCGAAAACAGAAAAGACAATCTCCACAGCTTGTTCTCTCTCTCACACTGAGATAGCTTCTCCTCTTTCACTCATGCGCCCCAATGAGTGAGTGTGTGTGTGATAAATAGAAAGGCTCACTCTCTATTTATATTCTTTCGTTCACTTGAAACCTATTCCAACATGTCGGTCTCACTTAACGATTGCTTAGTAGAGCCGACATCTCTAGGAGTGTCTAATAACCCTAGTGCCCCACAACTTGTGGGGACTTTGCCTCCTCCGATCAACAAGGAGGTTTATCATTAACACAACAATGGGGACGAGTGAGTGTGTGTGTGATAAATAGAAAGGCTCACTCTCTATTTATATTCTTTCGTTCACTTGAAACCTATTCCAACATGTCGGTCTCACTTAACGATTGCTTAGTAGAGCCGACATCTCTAGGAGTGTCTAATAACCCTAGTGCCCCACAACTTGTGGGGACTTTGCCTCCTCCGATCAACAAGGAGGTTTATCATTAACACAACAATGGGGACGAGTGAGTGTGTGTGTGATAAATAGAAAGGCTCACTCTCTATTTATATTCTTTCGTTCACTTGAAACCTATTCCAACATGTCGGTCTCACTTAACGATTGCTTAGTAGAGCCGACATCTCTAGGAGTGTCTAATAACCCTAGTGCCCCACAACTTGTGGGGACTTTGCCTCCTCCGATCAACAAGGAGGTTTATCATTAACACAACAATGGGGACTATTGCCCCAACTTATAATGACTCACCTAGGGTCGACTTCTCTAGGATAGTCTAATAACCCTAGGGCCCCACAACTGCGGGGACTTTAACCCTTGACAAATAGGAGCATTACCCACAATGACTTGACATGACTTGTTACATTATTAAATCTCCCGATCGGAACATTAGGGCATGACATGACTCAATTACATTACAAACACATCCCGGAATAAACATTGGGGTATAATACATAAGATATACAAGTGAGTACATTCCGAAGTTACAATTACATCAACAAGCATAGCAACATGTTAACCCCAAACCTATTAAGAGAGATTTGCACCTCAAAGTTTTTCAATCCCTGTAGGTGCTTCATAGTTCCAGGGATAACATGGATCTATGCTACTAAGATAGCAATGGGGGATGTGTGAACGCCATTTTTACAAAAGATGGAGATTTCAAATGGAACAAGTGGCTCTCCATTCTGGCCAAGCTTATTTTAGCAGCAGATTGGAGCACACAGCTGGATGCCATTTGTGGTACCACGTCCAGAGTAGTCACCCAAGGATGTTAACGATAGAAATGTATGTGGTTGCCAAAAGGAGGATGCATTGGTCAAACACACAAGCTCCTGGGCATAAGGTGCTTCATCTCCACAATTGACCCTTGAAGCAACACTGATTTATATTTTGTTATGAATTTCTAGGGAACTAATTTAATTGGCTTGTTATGAATTTCTAGGGAACTAATTTAATTGGCTTGTTTTTTAAAGTGATGATTATCTACTGCTAGTTGGTCGGCTTCTCTCTTGCTACCTTTTTTTTTGCAAGTCCTAGACCGTTAATTTAAAGTCTCCCTTGATCTATATAGGAGATAGGAATCTTGGCTCCTAGCTTTGTATTGAATTGTACATGTTTTCTATTTTGCTAATGGATTTGAAACTTTCATTGGACTATGGCATGGTGATAAGATTGATTCCGAAAATATATATGACCCTGTTAACTATGCTTGCATGGCAGATTCTGGTGTTATCACTTCCATGATAGATCATGCAATTGTTCCGAATTTTGATAGCCTCCTAAATGTCATACAAGTATGTTATAGCCCCATCAATGCTTCATTCTTTTATCATGCAACTTTTTGAGGATTAAAGACAAACTCTTGTTTCCAAATGCAACCCTTGTCTAAAAGTTCAAATGTTAAGAGTTTTTTTTGTGTCAATCACGGGGATTTATCATGTTGAGCAACATCTTATCAAGTACATTCATAAAGGGGATTTTTAATTGTAAAAAATAAGGTCAATATATCATTGGTATTGGGGGGCAGAGAATAGGGTACAGAGGATTCATAGGTATTGGGGGTATAAAAAAGGGTTTTTAATAAGAATAAGGAATATATTGTAAAAATAGGGTTTTTTTATTAGAAATGTGTATTGGTAGGGGGCTCAACAAAAGGATTTTTGTAAGTAATTATCAATATCTAGTAAAATTAAGAGTATAATATCTCTTGATAAAAGGCGCTATGACATGGTTTCACTAAATAAAAACCTCGTGGTGCCAATCCAGTGCATTGTGTTAACAATGCATGACTTTACTATCAAGCAAAGTGTATATTCCTCGTTTCACTTAGTATCATCAATAACTTCCACATGAACACTTACTTGCAAAGTGGCTGTCACCACATACTAGAAGGTACTTCAACTTTATTCATGATTAGCTCACATCAACCAGGTTCTCACTATGGTGGCAAAGAATATGCTCCATTCAGTCATCCACAACATTCAACGCAATTGTAGTTTCAGGCCTACAGTGGGGATTCATCTTTCTGGCCAATCTCAGCTTTGTATAATTGATTTGCATCCATTAGTCTTTACCCGTCTCCTATGAGAAAAGCATGTACCTGTTTATTAATCTCAATCCAACTGCATCCAGGCATATTCTCTAGTCCCCTTTCTTTCTATCATTCTCCACACCATTTCAATGGCATCCCCCTGCCAACTGCAGCATACATGTTTGACAGCAGCAATCATCACATTCCAAGACACCGGTTCGTTCAGGCGTTATTTGAAAGAGCCTCACGGCCTCATCTATATACCCATTTTGTGCATATACTGCAACCAAAGCCGTCCAGGAGACGACATCTTGTTGACACATTTTGCCAAACACATCACGTGCATTCTCCACTCTCTTATATTTAGAATATGCATTTGCCACAAAGATATCAGAATGGAACCAGCGTCTATTAATTTATTGATGAATCTGTATACCCTGATCCAGAGCTCTCACGCTGGCACATACACATACAGGGAGAATAGAGGCAAAGATGAATTGATTGGGTTTAAAATCCGTTCCCAACATATGGCAAAACAAGCTCAATGCGTCCTTGGCAAACCCATGCCTGGCATAGGCTTTGATCATTCTGGCATCTCGTTCTGGCATTTGATCGAAAACTCTGCGAGCGCCCAACACAGTCCCGCACTTGGCATACATGTCAACAAGCGTGTTCCTCACAATTCTGTTCCGTGTCGGCGGAATTAAACCCGTTCCCATAAGATGAGTTATGTTCCATTTCTTCGTCATTATATAACCCATTTTAAAACTATAAATCTTTGATGTCTGAACGATTCGTTGTTGGGACTGCGCTTCTGATGTAGAAATCGCATTTCTAAATGGGCAAGATTTCATTTTTGGATGTTGTAAGAATGCAACAGCTCAAATTCGCCAAAAATATCCACAAATAAAAATGGAAAAGTGGAAAAAAACTCAAACAGAGCGTTTGTTTTAATTGGCCATCCTTAAGGAACATGTACATTCCGGTTCATCCAACCGATTAACATCGAAGTCAATAGTTGACTTTGCTGTTGGTCCCTTGAATGGATCGAACGTACATGTTCTGTTCATCCAACTGATCAACACCGAAGTCAATAGTTGACTTCGCTGTTGGTCCGTTGAATGGATCGAACTTACATGTTTTTTAAGCTCAGGCGTTTTAATTAACACTTTGGTATTTGTAAAATTTTGTATCTTTATGAACATATCGCATCAGCATGGCATATGCTGATGGTTGACGATGTTGAAATGGTTGATGATGTTGAAAATGTAACTTCAACTTATTTGGTGGATGATGTTGAAAATGTAACTTTAACATTTTTGTGTTTTTGTTATATGCATAAAATATGATGTTTGGATTAGGAAAAGAGATTGTAAGTACGGATAACATGTCGGCTGAGCTGTGGTCTAGCGGTTAAATCGGTGGGAGTTTCCATCACTGGCCCAGGTTCGATTCCCACAGGGGAGTCCTCAGAGTGACATCTTTCCCAGGAGTGATCAAAATATAAGTCCCCGACTCCGGCCAAAAAATCAAGGGGTGTTCTTGTCAAAAAAAAAGTACGGATAACATGGATAGATTAGAAGATGTGTAGATATAAATCATATAGATGAGGAGTTGGAATGAAATACTTAATTTTGTATTTGCATATATATGAGATATGGTCTTAAGATTAAGAGCTTGTAAGTATGAATATCAGGGATAGATTAGAAGATGTGTAGGTAAAAAACATATGGACCAAGCCTTAGTATGAAATATTTAATTTGGTATTTGTGTATGTATATATGAGATATGATTTTAAGATTGAGGAGTATATACAAATATTATAAGATTGTTGGTTAGTATAAGATATTTAACTTGTGATTGATATCAAATATATAAAGTTTTTAATATTGATTTTATTTGAAGTTTAAGAATTAAAGTGAATAATTTTTTTTGTTTTTTTTTTCAACATCTCTCATAACAAGTGAATGTTAGTATAATGTTTTTAACATTATTTTAATTATAAAAATCTCTTATGCCAATGTTATTATAATGTTTTTAACATTTTTTAATTTTAATAAGTTATTTGAGGTTTAAGAATTAGAGTGAATATTATTTATGATGTTATTTTTTTATTAAAATATTGGGGATTCAAAAGGATACTTTTCAAAATATTTGAATAACATAAAAACATTATCACTTTTAGATTTAAAGAAAATGTATAATGTCATGAGGAAATAAAGAATAAGTGAAAGTTAATCTTCAAAAGATTTGAATAACATAAAAACACTAATTTTAGATTTAAAGAAAACTGTATGATGTCACTAGGAAATAAAAGAATAAGAGAAAGTTATTGTACTATAAAGAAACCATTAATACTAAGTTGGAAAAGGAAAATGCATTTTTTTATTACTATTTAAAGAATAAAATAAGCGTTTTTAAAATAAGAATGAAATTTCATGAGCTGCTTAATAAAACTAGACATTGAACAAGAGTTAAAACTCATTGGGAAGAAAGATTATGTAATCTTTGTGATACTAAGGAAGTGGAGAATGAAAAACATTTTATCTTTAATATACTTTCTATGTGCATGTTAGGACTCAATTTTAGAATATCTAAAACACTAATGATCTTTATTGTTAGCTTAACATGAAAACCAAAGTGAGTAGAAAGCTTATGACCATAGTTAAACACTCAAATCATGTAGCTCTCTCTTACATAACTTGTAATATGGAATTAGCGCTATTGTACAAAATATGGAAGATGTTAAATGTTGGATTGTGCGTCCCATGACAAGGATATTAAAGTTGAACTTAATGCCACATGTGCCGCATTGCTCTTGGTGAAAAGATTGTACTCTATAAAGCATGTGACCAAGGTGCACTCGATCAGTAGTTAGTGTTTAAGGTCATGCAACCATTTAAACGCTCTTAAGAAAGTTTAAAATCTTGTGACAAATGCAACTGTGGTGCATCTCTTGGTCAACACGTGAGACAACACTTTCAAATTTCATAAGCATCATGACAAACCATGGTCATTGCAGGTTTGAAGTTTATAAAAGTGGTGATGAAGGGTTGGTCAAACCGTGACTGTGCGTATGAATGAGAAAGATTGAATCGAGTGCATTAAGAAAAAGATACATGAGAAACCCAACCCCCCACCTCATTTTATATATGCCAATCATGAAGTTCGAAGTTTATAAGAGTGGTGATAAAGGGTTGTTCATGCCATGATGGGGCACATGAACGAATAGATTAAATTGAGAGTGTTAAGAAAAAGATACATGAGAAATGCCCCGTGTGTGTGTGTGTGCGTGCATGTGCATGTTTGGTTGAAACGATTGTAACCCTAACCATTAGAGAGTTTTGCATCACCACCTGAGGGATTTGAGGAAAAAGGGCATAACATCACCGGCTTAGCTAGAAAACCCATGACACCTATCAATAGGTTGGTGACTTGATGTTCTCTATTTACCTTTTCATTGCAAATTTTCATAAGCACATTGTTGGGAAAAGGGGCCATATTTTACTCTTATATTTAATAAATTAGAAAGGTAAAATGTTGTTAGTGCACAATTGCACATATAGGGATGTATTCACAATCTAGGGTTTTAGTCTTTCGAATGTCACTTGCCAATTCATACAGACTGGTAAATTGACCCTTATGTCCATAAGAAACATACAAGTAAGATCCTTATAGAACTTATATCGCATGATTACCATGGAATTTGAACCCTGATGCTTGAGTAATAGTGTTATAATGAGAGGGTCATTCCCATTATTATCCATCCTACCAACAAGGATCACTCTTGCATATGCATCAATCCTCATTTGCATCAAAATATGATCTCTTTCATTGCATCGGGTCTAATTTATTTAGAATACAACTATCCGCCATCATTTGATATGGCAAACCTTATTCATGACTACACCTGAATGCAAATTGGAATGGTGATGAGGCATAGGATCCAACCTTCTCTCATAGGATGCATATCAATTTCTTGTAGAAATCCCCAAATCTAGGCTCTATTGTCTTGGTTGGATTTCAAAATGAGTTACTTAGAATTGCATCCTACTGTGATGCTCATTTGATAGCATAAATTGGCAAAGTCGATTCGTTATCTTACTACAATGTTCAATCATGTGCTCATTTTATTGAATGCATGTGTTGATATATGTTGTTTGGATTTCATATATAATAATATTGTGAATGAATATGAGAAAAGATTATTAAATTGACTAGTTGTAAAGTCCCAACCCCTATTTCATGTTAGATGTACATAGAGCTTGGGATATATGTCAAAGATGCACATTTTGAATAGGAACACAATCCTCATAATTTTGCAATGATCATTATCCTAAGAAATCACAAGGAATTCCTGGATTTACTTTGATTATTTATGCTACCATTCTTAATGGTTGAAAAGGTTGTATTTGTGAAGCTTAAATCATTGGGATGTCTCCTAAAAGGAAATCTAAGGATAAAGGGAAATCCCCCCAAGTTGTGTAGGAAGAGGATACTTCGATGGAACTAGTAACTAAAGAATTTTATGGGCCATATTATGGATACATAGAATGCAAGATGGCTTTAGATCAGAAATCATAATAGGGAGAAATTTATTAAATGTTCAAATATTAAACTATCTACAGACATCCTCATTGTCAAGCCAATGAGATGTCAAACATCCTCATTGTCAAGCCATTGTCATCTCAAACATCCTCATTGCCATGCCAACGAGACATCACTTTCACAATGGCATTTAAGCCATCTTTGATTCCAATAGTTGAAGTAGTTTCATGGCTAATCAACCATGAAAATATCGATAAGAGACTAATTAAAGATGAAAATAGAAAATCCATAGATTCGTTATAGCCTTCAAGTTTGGACGTATATTATAAGTTTCCAAAAGAAGAGATCGACATGAATGATGAATGGGTAATGCAGTTCACCATAGACAAATATTATCACAAATATTGAAAAAGGTGGTGGATAAAGGCGAAGGCTGCATCCAAATCATGACAAAATGGTATATAACCCACCTCCTATCTCATATTTCCTTATAGGCATGTAGTGGAATTAGTGAGTATATTGTACAGTGAGAGAGATGTCGATTCGTTTAAAGAGTCCTAGATTCCATTAATCTACCAAGTAGCATAAATGAGACAAATATTCAACTAGTCAAGCATTTTATTTATACCATTGTTATAGCGTGATTTGCCACACCTATTACATCATGCTTTGATGGCCTATCCATGTCCTTATGCAAACTCCTTTTACCCCTTTTTTCTAATTATGACCATGATGCTCCAATGGAACCCCTTAAAAGACACTTTTATATATATACATGGGTCACAAGTCTACAACCCACGTATACGCATCTTGCACCACTCTCACCCACGTACATCAGGAAATGTGCTAAAAAACAAAAAATATTTGGAGTTTTCCCCCACTAAGTAATGAAGGACTTGTCTATTGGCCTTCCATATGCCGGGAAACGCTCCACTTAGAACCTTCACCTCCTATTTAATGGCTATATATTGAGCTTCTATGAAGCATTAGAGGAGGAAAATTTTGAGAGAAAATATATTTTAGTGGAATTGTACCCCATTCTTATGTACTTGAGTCTGCATCCTTTTGTCCTTGAAGTAGCCATTAGTGTTATTTCCCAATCTTTCCTTGATCTTTGTGAGCTTTCCTTTGTATGGAGGATTGAAGTGGTGGAGGACCAGGTGGAGGGATTCAGTTTCTCGATTTTGATGAGGTGCCGACAGAGTTTGGCATCTTTATCTCTATTCATATTAATAGTAATATCCAATATTTCTCGTCCATTGCATGTGTAATTGTAAATATTTTCTATCCATGGATGTAATTACTTTGATTATGTATTGGAATATATCATGTTAGATTATATTCTAACGCTTTACATATATCATGCTTGTATATCTTGTCATTGTTGAGGGAAATGTGTAGGTACAAACTTGATTGAAAGCGCAATGGGGATCTGCTTCAAACATCTGGAATAAGGTACGCCCCCTTGGTACCTTAGTGTTAGTTTTGCTTGTATGTTTAACATGATTGGAAATGGGTTTATTTCTGGTGTCATCATGTCTATTGTGGTCCACCCCAAGCCATATGAGATCTTCTTTGTAACAGAATTGGCGACTCCGCTAGGGATTTTCCTTTCTGGTGGGCTTGTGGGTGCATTTTTTCGCTCACATTGCTCTCTGTTTCTCCCCATTTTTGTGTCGCATTTAGTAGTATGTTCATCCATTGACAGTCCCCTAAAGTGGTTTGACCCTTGGCATTCTTTTTACCACTTTATTCTCTATATACGTGGGTAAGAGTATATATAGTCTTGTATATATGCAGGTTGTCCTCTACCTAGTTGTGTACATCCTCCCTTTTGATTGAGTTCTTGATGTGGGAAGTGGCTAGGTGGGTTTTCCTGGGTACGAATACTGTCTGTTGACAACTCCTTTTGTGACCAGATACCACCTTTTTATTATTTTTCTTTCTTTGAAATTTTTTCTTGTTTAGTTATCTCCCTTTTTGTTTTTCCATTAGTGCATTAGTCATTTTCGTCTTAGTTCCTTGCTTGACTTGTGTTTGTTGCTTACTGAAGAGACTAAGAATTTTAGTGACTTTTATTGCATTTTCATTCTTTTATATTGAAAATACAAAATAATTCTATAGTTTCACACTTACTTTCCTCTCACATATGCATTTAAGGAGGTACTTGCATTGGATTGTTTGGTTGAGAGTAGTGCTTAGGCTTTCATATGGGAAGGATTGCATTGGCGTTTGGAAAAGGAAAGAATTATGTGCATTATAGCTAGCGGCATACCCATTTTTCATGATTAAAGACAAGTTGCACTTGGCATTGTTTTTTAGGTGTGCATATTTACTTCATTGCTGAGCTATAACATCACTAGTTGCACGTTCATTACCCTTGAGTAATCGCAACCATTAAAATTAATGCTTAAATTAAAATTGAATACACATTTTTATTTGGTAGAGGTGCACCAATAAGCTTAGGATTGTAGAGTCTTGGAATAGGGTGTTGTGAGTAAATATTTATAAGACTTTGAAACAAAACTTTTAGGTGTCTTTCTAGGTGAGAAGTGAAATCCTTGGTATAATTAGTGTTCTCAGGAGGCTCCTCTTACACAAGAGTTAAGCACGAGGCAACGCACACGTTTGTGGTGGTGATATCCCCTTACCACTTTCTGTTGAGTGCCAGAGATATTTCCAGGATCTTATTTGTATCTGGGGGATTTTGAGGTACCTTTGGTGCTTTTGAGCTTCGGGCTTTGTTACCCTTCCCATACGGTAGATCCCGCCTGTGACTATCTCCCTAAGCATTGGTTATATTGGGGTGACCTTGGTTTCCTTACTTAGGTATCGTAGGGGGTGCTTTTAGAGGTTATTCTACGAGTGTCCCAACCAGGTAGGGTTCGGACAACACATTCACTATATGCGTTGAAGCTGAAGGCCACTATAATTGGTTACACACCTACACTTATAGTGTATGGGAGTCTTGGGCCTTTATTAGGAGAGACATACATGTTGCATTCGAAAGCTCACTTGTCCTCCCTTTTTTCTTGTTTGCATCTGACTTAGTTTTACTTAAGGATGTTCTCTTTATGCGCTAGTTGACTTTAGGGATCATGATTACTTGGGTCTCTTTATGTTCTCTTAAGTTCTAATCCTTTTACATTCAACATGGAAGATATCCCTACTAGTATTCTGTCACCCACTCCAAGTTCTAGTGCAAACCTTGGTTTTGTACTGGGGGGCACCACAGACCCTTACCTTGCACATAGATTCAAAAGAGATCATATTCCACCTTCCACTCAATTTGTGGGAGTATTTTCACTTCCTTCATATGGTTTTAACACTAGTGTTCATTCCCCTGAGGGTGGTGGTGCATACATGCAGGTTGGTTGGATCTACATATCACATTCATTTTTATGTCCCATTTTCCACGACACCATTTCCTTCGAAGGATTTTCTCACGACCGATCCTCCCTATATCCTATAGTTTGGACTCTCTATTGACTTTACGCAACTGTTTTGGACTTATGTCGTTGTGTAGGGTCCATTCTTTGTGAAATCTCGCTAAGTTTTTATTCGTTCAAACCTATGAAAGGTATAATACTAAACTAGCATATAGGATAGGATCATTTTTCTACATGCATCCTGCATTATCCTATGACCATTTCACCTTAACCATAGGTATTAACCCACTTCGTGATGACACATAACCTTCATACTGCTAATATAAGTGGCATTACGTAAGTGGTAGAGCTTTCCTTATCATGGGTACCCTAGTTAGATCATGTTTTTCCATTCGGTGCCCATGCTGAGCGTCCTCCCTTGTAGTCCCACCATGTCTTCAATTAAAGACCTTCATGTTCATTTTTGAACTTTATGTTAGCCATATCCTATTGGGACTCCCATTTGTATCAAGTTGTAACTGCATTTGCACACATACTCTTATTGTATTGAGCTTTATGTTAGCTCCTTGCATCAGTTTATAAGCCATATAGCCCAAGCATTTCCCAATCCTAGCTAACCAGAGCCTCCCATATATCCTTTGTAGCTTGATTACCCCTTACCCGGAGAAGACATCCCCCTGAGTGTCCTTATCCTGCATATGCTTCCTTGCATTGAGCATAGGTATGTTCCATTGCTTGGAACTAATTTGCTTTCCCGCGACACTCGTTTCCTCCGTAACGTACTATAAGTAATTTTATTATTTTTCAAGCTTTTCAAATATGAAAAAGACCAAAAAAAAAAAATCATAAAACCTAAAAAGTCGGATGGGAAATGATATTACTTTCTATTGGAATTCGTCGTGTTGTGTCGCCTTCGAACATAGCATAATACATTCATCCATTGGTTGCGTTACTAGTAGGACTTTAGGAGTTGTACTCGTTATTTTGTGTTTCCTCCATTGATTGGTTGTGCTTCCAGTCCATACAGAGCTTCTGTTGATGCCTCATGTGTCACAAAGTTGTTCCAGTATGCATTTGTGGGTCTATGCTACCTATGAGTCTTCATCTGCCTTATGCTCTTGTTCGAATGAAGTTTTAGCCTGAGTCGACCATTCCTCAGTTATCTTGTCTCTGCATGTCAAACATTCCCGATCCAATTGTTACTGGTTCGTGCACATCTTGTTCATGTTCTTCCAAGTTATCCAGTGTTGTTGTGTACCTCATGTTGGTTGATGGGGGATGCCTTAATTCCCTCCTACCAACAGATTCAATTCCATTGACTTCAGAACATCTATTCTAGAATAGGGATCTAGATTCCATTGAGTGCCTTGAGACTTGTAATAATCGGTGGCAAGTTCTCTCACCATCGATAGATTTTGGAATACATCAATGTCCCCTGATCGATGGATTCTCTCAAGTGATCGATGGGAATATATCATGTTAGATTAGATTCTAACACTTTACATATATCATACTTATATATCTTGTCATTGTTCAGGGAAATGTGTAGGTACAAACTTGATTAAAAGCGTAAGGGATATCTACTTCAAACGTCCGGAATAAGGTACGCACCCTTGGTCCCTTAGTGTTAGTTTCACTTGTATGTTTAGAATGATTGGAAATGGGTTTATTTTTGGTGTCATCCTGTCTGTTGTGGTCCACCCCAAGCCATAGGAGGTCTTCTCCATAACAACCACCATGAATGATGTTATCTATAAAGATCCAGAACATCCACCCAACATTATTCATGTCATGTTTCTCAATGGATATCATTTGTGCAACAAATTACTTTAGAGGACTAAGATGGCAATAGAAACCAACAAACAAACCAATCCATGTGTATTGTCAAATATTATGTGAGCACAAATAAAGAAATTAATACATGAGAATTTGTGATGATTTTATTGCTCATGGACAAATGCTTTAGTTTTCTGCAAACCATCTAAAGTAAATATTCAAGTGGTAAGAAGATTGGGTGATTGGCACATGATGGAGGGGTATACTTATCACAAGTATATAGAGAATCCAGATATCCCCAAATTTTTCCCAAATTCATTCATAATAAACTTGTGGTTCAATACATTTCTCATCAAATGTTCTTACATGGACTCACAACATCACTTATAAGAGATAAGAAAACCCCATGTCTGGTGTTACTTATGTCTATAGGATTGTACAATATATGTACCTCAAGGAAGTTGCAGCAAAAGGAGAGGCTCTTTCACATTATCATTTTGGTGAAGAGACATGATTCTCTTAGTGTAGCTACAACCCAATGTTTAAAATTGATATATACTTGGCCTTATCAACGTGAGACTTGATCAGAGGAGAATATTTACAAAAGAGGCGGGTCATTTGGAAAAGTGGAACCAAGTGCAAAAGGACAAACAACATAGAGAGGGAGAAAGACAAAATAAGGTTGATTAAGAAGCCAAGGAGCAAGCAACTGAGAAAAAATGCCTTAAAAAAAGAAGAAGATACGACAGAAAATTCTAAGGAAGAAAATAACAAGGAAAAAATAGAGGAATAAAAAATGGAAGCAAAGGTAATGGCCACACAAGAATCTAAAATAAAAAGAAAAGAGTAATAGAGAAATTTTATGCGACATGCAGATGAGGGGATGACAAAAACACATGAATCAAATTCCTTGGAATAATATATATTCCAGAGATGTAATTGGTGATAAGGTGCCGTATTCCTTTTTTGGTACTAAGCTCAAAGCATACGTCAAAGCAAAAAAAGAACAAGTGTCTATCCTAGATACATTCATTTTTGGAAAGAAAATAAAACAAGTAGTGAGACAAACTCATAAGAAACTAAAGGTCTCACAGAATGAAAAATTCATTATAACAACTAAAATCTATGTCATTAAGGAACATATTCAAATCCCATCACCATGGTATTAATGTGAGTTACTTGCTTTCAATCCATAGAGGCTAACATGATAAAGATGGTAAAATAACTATAGGAAGAAAATAAAAATAATAGATGTTGGAGAATCAAGTGGGGTATTACAAAGATGAAACAATGAACCTAACATAATTCAATGCATTTTCTCTAGAGGTATATGATGAATTAAATGTACCTAAAAAATTGTTGTTTAAAATATTGCAAGACCCATAGGACTATACTTTATAAATCCATAATTTTTTAGAGAAGTTAAAAGTGAAGAAGGAACAACAAAATGGAACCCAAATTGCACTTTGATGGACTTAGAAAACTAGAAGTCAACGTACATCAAATCAGAGAAAAATATTGAAGGATCTTGGAACAAATGATTTCAATTGTTCGAATTAGGTAAGAGAGTAATACAAAGATGTCATATTCCTTCTCTTGGTGAAATAGATGCATTTTTACCAATACAACAATACATGGAAGATCTGGAATATGGTAGTCACAGAAATTGCTCCATATGTGACTAAGACAAGATGGATGGAGTATATATCAACTCCTTCAAAAGAAATAAATCTGATTAACGCATTTCTTAATACTTTGCATAAAGGAATGGAGTCAATATATAAAGAATTAATTATGCATGAGGTGCCTACTAGATAGTTGGCTTTTCCACACATTATAGGATTATTCACAGATTATGCAATTTGGACCTAATATTTCTAAGATAAAGTTAAAGGAATAATTTAGTTTTTGTAAAAGAATATAGGAAAATTTTGTATTTTGGAAATCAAAGGTCAATGGACATAGGAGAGGAGAAACCTATGAATGTAAATGTTGAAAAAGAAATGGCTTTTATTTGTAAAATATTGTAAATTGTTTTAGAAAATTAATGAGGAGAAGTCATTGTTGGCCAAGTTGTTGAGAGGGGAACTATAATTCTAAGTTTTAACATGTATAGAACATTTTTATTTTCTCGTTATTATTAGGATTGCTATGAGAATCCTTCTTAATGTGCAAACTTTTCTCTATTTAATAATGAAATCTTGTTTTTGTTCATCTTTCATATGTTTGACTATAGCCAGTGGACGTGGAACTATAGCCATTTGTTTAATTACATTTTACTATTAATTAACGATTGGTTACTTGTATTTTTATAATTATTAACTCAATAACCATTTAATGCTAAAAATAATTGTATAATGTATTTGTTTATGTGCTCAAGTCTCTCAATTAGTAGTTGTAGAAAGCATTTAAAGTAGAATTACATACTACATTTAGAATAAGACAACATTCACATTCGTATTTTTTTAGAGATTTTATTTGAAAACCTATAACGATTATAGGACAAAAACTAGATGAATTCGCTATTCCAAACAATGTGAGGTCTAATTAGGATTTCACATAAAAGAGAATCCTTATTGATTCCACAAATAAATTCCACCCTGTCACAACAAAAATTGAGCCCAAAATCCGACGGCTTCCATGTCTGAAATTCAACAACGACCTGTCGATTATTCGACATATGCCTTTTTTTTTGCCCTCGGTGGCATAACGTCGGATATTCGACATGCTGCCAATACCAGTCGAAGATCCAATTACACCATCATCGAATGTCAGCCAGTTCTGCTGAAAAAAATTATGATTATGCCGTCGAAAGTCTGACACCATTGCGTTGAATATTCTACATTCTACTGTCGAAAACCCGACGATGCCTTGTCGAGTGTCACTCAGATGTGTTGCAAAAAAACTTTCATATACCGTCGAATTTCAGACGGCTTGATGTCTAATTTTCGACACGTATCCATAGGTTTTGCGATGGATATTGCGTCGGATGTCCAACCCAAGGCCGTAGGTTTTACAATGGCTATTTGATGGGATCGGCTGTCAGAGCCATGGTAGTCCCATCGGACGTTGAAGATGCGATGGTCAGACGTCGGACAACCAACAACTAATAGTGTTGGATCTTCAACAACCTCATCGGACATCCTCCAATGTCCGTCGGAAATGCGACGGGAAGTTGTGTAATTAACAAAAAAAAAAAATTGAAAGGTTGCCATTCACCAATTAGTTTACCCTTTGATTTCAAATCTAGAAGTGCCATTTATGAAGGGTACCACCTTAGAGTTAGTGTGCAATAACTTTAAAGTGGCAGGATACAATTTATTAGAAAAAATGGATGATGCTTTGTACTTTTGTATACACTTTTCATCTTAACTCATCCAAGATAAAACATAATTAATCCTACCATAAGATCCTGGAAACTGCATCATTTTTCTTTTATCTAGACATCTCCATGTCTAGTGTATGGAGTTAATGTTTTATTATACCTTGTGATTCAACTCACAGTCGACATTGGAGCATATACCCTTCAGGAACTTAGTGTATATATCTACCTTTTCTCAATCATGAATGTAAGGACATTTACCTCCCTCCTTATTGCATTTGCAAAATCTTGTAAAAGACTGGAAATACTGTTGTTTTTTAGCCAAACGACAACTAGTAGTCTATAAACTCCATCTAACTTTCTCACTAGATAGGGAACGACTTATTGTCTTTGGATCCATAACAAGTTGGTTTCCATTTCCAACCCTTAAATATATGTTCAAATCCCATGCAAAGAACCTATTATTCAAGTCCAAAATATAGTAGTAGCTTCACGATTTAAACCGTAACATTATATAAACAAACCCTCAAATGTGTTCTAATTGCAAGCAAAAAAAATTCACTCTAGCTTGAAAAAAAAACATAGATCCATTTCATATCACTGTGTATTATACAACTCCAAATGGGAACAAGAGCAAGTCCACTTACTGATTTCCACCAATGGATACCCACGAAGATTGCAAAACACAATGTTTCTTCTGCTTCAAAACTGTAGTTATGCAAATTATCTTTTGGATTCGTTTATGATAATCAAAATCTCATTTGAAAACAATGGATCACATGAAAACTTAAATTAGGTTTAAAATTAATTTGAAACCTATTAACAACCTCTTTTCATGTTATTATGTAATAAGGATATTTTATTTGTTTACTTACAATTCAAGAAAGTACAATGCAAATTTAGGAATCAAAGTATAGAAAAAAAAGCTAAAATTATTAAATAGTCGTATGTTCTCTACATAAAGTTGTATGCAACTTCTATTCAAATGCACTTTTCTAACATACTATGCCTTTCTTCTACATATCTCTTACAATGTGGAATTCCCGACAACCTATTTTAAAACAAAATGAGATTATAAACATCAAACCATAGATGATAGACAAGACATCAATACTGTAGGGTGAATCAGACAACAAATAGAATTTGTTTATTTGGGACTAAACCAAACCTGATCTAGAGTAAGTCTGAATGTTTTATTTCCAATTGAAAATGAAACAGATGGCATGCTTGTTATTTGATCATAGTCAACAACTGATTCTCCATTAGGGCTTAGCAATCGGTCACAGAAATGAATAATACATTCATGAATATTATAAACATTGATATTAGAATAATTTATGCTAAAACAAATCTCAACATCCTTGTAAAATAAAAAAATCATCAAAGAAGACAAGAAAGTCTTATTACCTAACTCAAATAGGTACTAATCTATTCTGTAGTCTGGTTACGGGAAATTTGGTTCTGCACCGACATACCTAACATCTGAAAAGCAATGCAAATACCATTGCTGATGCTCGACAATGTCTCTTTTTCATGTGGTTTTTCTAATACACTCGTTGTTCCTATGTTGCAAAGATCAACCATTTTCAACATTATCAATAAATCTTAACAAAGAAAAATTCACATGCACAGTATCCCAAAAAATTATTATTGATGAGTACATAGTTAGACTATGTACAATCATTTCAATAGAAAACAACATAAAGGAATCTCACCTTACATCTCTTGCACCATCATAAGAGCACAAGCCAATATGTGAGCATATATTCTCGGGATTTGTCTATAAACAATGCAGCTAATTTTGTCATTTTAGAAGAAACTGCAATTCTATAATCAACTGACTCCCAAGAAATCCTACCTAACTAACATACATCAATCCATTTGTCCAGTTATCTTTATGCCAAGAAGTTACTCATATTAAAGGTGCAATCTTACATGTGATACCACAATATAATCCTTTATCTTTTCTTGAGGAATTCTTATATAGGATCATTAAAAACCTAAATGAGTCATAAACCCTAACCATAAGGAGGTGATTCATTACATTTCTTTAACTTTTATCATTTTTTCCTTTAAAAAAATATATTCCCCCCTTTACATCATTATGCATACTAGGGCACCAACAACTGCACATACCTGGAATCAAACTAGTACCGTCAAATTTGGGTGAGGTGTCAAAATCCAAAATTACCAAATTACAAACAAAATAATAATTATTAAATAAGTTCATCCTTAAACATGACTTAAATATGAAATTATGTGAGAATAAACCAAAGGTAGCATAGTAACTTACCAGCTAAAAATTACAGTTAGTTTAAGTGAGGGAAATCAAGGGTTATGACCAAAACAATTATAAAGCACATTCTTAAGCCCTGAACATTGAATGCCATTAGCATTTGAATTTTAGTTATATGAATATGAAATATATAGGGATAAGGGTTCTTACCAGAGAGTAAATTGACAAGTAGAATGGTATGTATCTTGGGTTACATCAAACCCACCCTATAGTCTTGTGAGTTACCAAAAGAGGGATTTTAAATAGAATTCACTATGATGTAAAAAGGATTGTGCAACTCCAAAATGAAAACAAGTAGAGAGGTGAACCTATATCCACTTGGGAAGAACCATAGAGATGATAATAAACTTCCCTTCAAATTAAATCAATCATATTGGAACACGAACTAGTCTAAGGGAGTGAAACATGAAACAATGCCTTAAAATCCGATAAAATAACGAAGAAAGACTAGAAATACACAAGGAAGCCTAATAAAACAAGAGAGGCTGCTAAAGACATCTAGTCCCTGCCTTATGTAAACATTATGTATATGTTTAAATAGTTTTAAAAAATTTATCCTTTTTTTATTATCAATGTATTAGGTTATAAGATAGTTTCTAAATTAGAAACTAGGTTACGGGGCTAGTTGAAGCTGATTTGCACCATTAGTTGCAAAGCTGACAAAGTTGCATCCTTTAAATTTTATGCATTGTCCTCTTTTTCCAAATGACTGGTAAATTCAATACATAAAAGGTGGC
Source organism: Pseudotsuga menziesii (assembly GCA_001517045.1). Classification (NCBI taxonomy): domain Eukaryota; kingdom Viridiplantae; phylum Streptophyta; class Pinopsida; order Pinales; family Pinaceae; genus Pseudotsuga; species Pseudotsuga menziesii. The sequence goes on from LPNX010235994.1 coordinate 530,610, forward strand.
CTATTGTCCTGTACATGCTTCTAGCTTGACTAGAACAAGCTTAAGAGAGACCTTAGATTCAGTTGGCCCAATCTTGCGAATCTACTTCATTTATCCATAAATAGAATAGGAATAGTGCCCAGGAAAATCAATGTGGCAGATATTATGTACACACTTCTCAAGACACACGTAACAGGCCCCTACATAGTTCCTTTAGTAAAAATATATAGTGCAGTTCGATTCACATATCTTTTGGCATCTTGAAAATATTAGGATTTATCCTCTGTACATATTCTTATAATGATTCATATAAGCTTTGATAAATTAAAGACATACATATGCCATTAAGAGCTCCATAATCCCATCTCCATATTGTGACACACCAGTTTTGCATTCCTGGCTAACAATACCCAAGGCACCAATAACATTGTTGATTTGTGTTATAATGCCCTTGAAAATCATGGCAAACATGATCGATAATGATTATAGAAAAACAATCATGAACATCAGATATTTTCACATCACAATTACAGATTATGAGTAATCTCACTATAAAAGCAACACATGGTCTATAAAGCATTGCATATATTGTTAGGGTGGAAGCTTAGCAAAACAATGCATAGAAGCAACAAAGTGAAGACCCCGCCTTGTATATCAAATTACAACAACATCTAGACATGCTTGGCTTAAATAATGTAATAAAACAAACAAAGAAAATTATCTCCCTTCGGTCCTTGATACTGAGAAAATTCTTGAAATCGGTTCAACTATATATCTTTCATACTACAAAGATAGCATATCAATTTATCAAATGAGCATTATTGAGCATTTGTTGATTGCTTGAGCATACAAGCATCAGATGTGCCACACCCCTGTGGTTTATATTCTTTTATCATGCACAGACCTAGAAAACACCAGTAACTTATACAAAAAATTTCCAAAAGATCAAAGGTTTGCAAGCTTTACCGATGGAACAGCTAGCAAATAAGTTCCAGAATCTGCAATAGAAACACAACCTCCAGCACAGAAACCTGCAACTAAATGTTCATAAAATTCCATCAATATTTTCATAAGATTCCTTAAGAAGCAATCACGTGCCTAATTGAAGAAGATGGACTCTATGCAGACTTGTTGATTGATCATCAATGAGGAAGTCTCCCATGTCAAACTGAAGGAAATAGCAACATCGATTTATTAGAGTAGAATAATCCCATGACATGCCTACTAGTAACTATGACTCATACAAAGAACATGGTATGCATGTGTTTATCCTTAAATACAGTCAATATTAAACCTAGAAAACTAACATGATTCTAATACATACCTTCCAGTAACCATTTCGAGTAACATGAGCATATTGATGTCTACCCTTGAAGTGACTAGGATCAACACCACCAAATACTATCTCTCCTCCTTCTTGAATCACTAGGAGCACCCTGCTTGAATCCCCAATGATTGGGTCAATATGAGAAAAAAAATCAAGGATTATAATTATGGATTCAATGAAGTGCCACCTAATCCCTCATACTATAGGAAAATAGGCTAACAAAATGTATGGAGCAATTACTACTCTATACTAGAGTGTCAACAATTCCCAAAATATTCTCCTGAAGAACAATCTCAAAAATACATGCATCACTGACTACTCTAGAGTCTGTACTAGAGTGTGAAAATTTCCTAGAAGCTGCTCTTGAATAACAACCTCACCAATACATGCATGACTGACACAAGCATAGTGGTGAGATACCTTATGACACATATCTAAGAGATCAATTCTTTTTTAACGGTATGAATATTGAAGAGAAGTTATTAGTGCACATTGAATTAATTGGTTTGTTTGCACCTGTTGAGGCCTGGAAAATCGCAGGTAACAACAGTAGGGATTCTCCCCAATAAACGTTCCCTATTAGCTCGTTATTGTTTGGTATGGGGAATCGTCTAGTTTATGGTCTGGCTACTGTAGGTTAAGTAACAGTTAAAGCTTATTTTACCGGTTGTGGCTTGGTCCATCGTTCAGGTGTATTTTTTAGTTTTATATTTAGGTATGATATGCAAATGCCTAGCTAAATGCAATTGATACAGAAAACAAGGAGTGTCACAATGTGATGCGCAGGTTCTTACCTCTCGTCTTACCTCTCTTGCTTCTAAATCATAACAAAGAAAAACTAACTAAAACTCTCTAACCTATCCCTAGGGAGCTATACTGTAATTAATGTTGAGTAATGTATTGTATAACATGCATAAAGAACACAACAGATAGTTGTTAATATTTCTGAATACATGTATATCAATAGACAGATAAACAAAGAGATAGCTCATTGTTAATTAAAACATTCATTACTCAAATATGATTGTGGAAATTTCATAGAAATAAACAAGAGCACATTCATAACAAGAAAGAATTCATAAGTTAGAATGGTCTCACAGTTCATGGAAACAAGCTCAAACAGAAATAGTTCACATCCAACCAGTCCAAGTCAAGCATTTGAAACCCCACAGTGCTTTCTCTAGCCCAAAAAATATAACCCTTTATTATAAGATGAAATAGTTCTTATTACAATAATATTGCACAAAGATAGTCGGAAAAAAGGTCCTTTGATACATCAAGCTTGCCTATACTTATACAAAAAACAAAAAACTCTTGTGTTGCCCTCGTTGTCTTTTGGGCTTCCCCAACCTTTCCCATACAAAATTTTGTCTTTTAGCTTGTGAAAAAAATTATACATAAAATATATTACATTCTTTATCAAAGTGCTATACAGTCCAACTAAGAGGGTCCAGCCTGCTCGTTCATAAACTTTCTCCATACATTTGCCTCTACTATATTCTCAAAACCAACATCTGGAATGGTCTGGCTTGAAATCAACCTATATACTTCTCCCCATTTGTATTCTGGCTCAACTCCAGTAATAGATTTAGTATCTTCATAGATTACTTCCACTCTGGTTATCACCTCCACTTCAGGTTCTTCTTTGGATGCTTGGGCTTTCTTCTTCTATTTTATTGGCATATTGTTGTGTTGATAATTTACCTGTAGCCATTACACAACAAGATATCAGTCTATTTATCTCTAGAAATCATTTGTAATGAGAAAACAATAAAGCAACCAAATATTACAATTTCATTGATATGCATATTGAAAATTATTATCCAAACCCACAGTTCCTCTGAATGAGAGACTTCTTAAACAACAAGGAGCTGCAAAATATTTCTGCCCCCCAAACCTGTTAAAACTCTGCTAGATCAAAACCCTAATCTCTTCCAGCTTCCTAAAAATCTATATGTGCATCACGACCGAGGCAAAATATCACACCGCTGTATGTTTCAACACAAAATCCCCAAAAACCCTATCAAATTCGCGGCCCTCCTGCGTCCCATGGAAACTTACCATCAAAGGAGACATGGTCGTGCAGATTAGGCTTTAAAATGAGGTCATAATGAACAGGGAGGTGTAGACAGGAAAACGCTCATCTGCATCGTGCCCTAACCATCCCAACAAACTAAACTGCCACAAATGTATCCATGGTTGCACAGCGGTAGATACAGAAAAACCTAACCAACCGGAAATGAAAACGCTCACAAATGAGCAGGCCACATCCCAAATAAAAGGAGTTCATTGTAGGAAAACCACAAATACACAAAAAACTTCGCCCTACAGCAAAAAACCTAACCCTATCCACCCTAGCGGTTTAAAATCATCAACAAAAAACCATGTATCAAACAAAATCAGGAGTGGATCCTACCTGGCAATGAAGATGCAGACGTCCTGGATAGTAGATGATTTCCGTGGGAATAGAAGAGAACGTATAGAAACCTGACAGCTATGCAATCATGCTTGATGGATACCACCATGAAAATGACAAGTCACGGGCTCAAAACGGTGTTATAAACCTCGACCGGGAGTGAAACACTAGCGGGAAAATCTTAACCAAACACCAGACATCTAGTCTTGAGGACATGCGCAATGTCAGACGAGAATGACTCTACCTACCCAGTAATAGGATGGGAAAGACACATTGGAAGTCAGGAAAACTAACCTCTTTGGTATCGGCGGGAACATCATGAAGTTCCAGATCGACTCAACACTATCCCTCCGTAGCGTCGAATGGCGGCCAAACAAAAAACCTTTGGTTCATTCCGAAAAACCAAACTGACAACGAGAATGGAAACTTCACCGGACATTGGAAAACGATAGTCGAAGGGACATCCGATCCATCGAATCCACTTTACACTAAAACTCCAAAACCTCAGAAAACTATCTCCGAGATCAAGACAACTCACTCCCAAAACAACGGCTTAGACCTTGGAAGGATTCCGATGAACACATCGGAAAGATAGTGGACTATGCCTCCACTGTATCGGAAGACTAGTCAACTAGACATTCGATATGGACATGCAAAAAGACTATTTTTTTTCAAAAAACAGTTTAGCCTTGGGCAAACTTTGGTGGAAATAAAACATTCCTAGGCCGTCTAAATACTAAAAAATAAGGGGGGGGGGGACCCTAAAAATCAAAATTTTCGGGGCAAAAGTTGCAGCTGCAACAATTGGCGACTACTTGGCGAACACAGATCTCTGAACAACTTATTCTTTGATACAACAGACTATTTCAGTGATATCATTTTATTAGGTTTCTTCAAGATATTTGGATTCCAAAATGCGAGATTTATGAACTTTAGTCATTGATGATAGTCCAAGTTTAAGAAGGGGAACCAGGAGTTCAAAGTTTGGATAACTCTTCTGAGGCTGAAGATATGAGTTTTCTTTTACCTCTGCCTTTGGGTGGCTTCCAACTTAGACACCATAGGATCGTAACATATGGTAAACAAATATATCCATTTGTTCCTCATTCCCATTCCAATTTGCACTTTTTTATGCTTCTGGATTTTAGTCCTTTTGAGTCCTCCTGATTGCTTTCTATCTGAATTTTAATTCAGGCTCCTCTATCCATAGTGTCCTTTTGTGTGAGAGATATTTTAATTTTAACTCATGGACGGAGAAGAACTTTGGCAATCTCATTCATACTGATGTGGTTTAGTATGTGTTTTTGGTACCAATTGCTTTTTAGGAGATTTTGACTCTTATTAGCCTTTTGGATTTCAATTTATGGCATGGGATCATTTAAATATAATACACTATTTACCTTGATTCATTTCCATGGGTATTTTGTTGTTACCCCCTAGGGCAGCTTTTAATGTGATAGAATGGAGCCTTGAAATAGTACTCTGGACTTTTCTATCCTTAGTTATTTTACAGGGATTAAGCATAACTTCAAATGTATTCATAATCCATTAAGAAAATCTGCTAGTCTTGAATAATATTTAAGCATTGTAAGCGTAAATAGTAGGCAGTCCTTGATCAAAGATTTCAGTTTATCTAGAACTCTGATGAACTCCAAAAAAACAAAAGTTGTGCTGATTTATTTAAACATAAACAAACCAAACTCTACCTGTAATCAAACTCTAAGCAAGTGAAAGGAAACAAGTAAAACTAATCTAAAGGAAGCAAACAAACCAAATCATTTATTTATGTACAAGAAAACAAAATAAAAAAACCATCAAGAAAAATAAGGCTTGAGAACTACACCATTTACTGGTAAGTTCTCCTCCCAACCCTGTAAGTCTTGCAACTTGTAAGTCGAGGGGCCTATCTTTTCCGCAATCTGAAAAGGGCCTACCCATAGTTGCTGAAATTTAGTGTGCTTTCCCTTCTCATCATGCGTGTGATCCCACTTAAGAACCAGATCGCCTACTTCGAATTCTTTGTTCCCAACTTTGTGTTTGTCAAACCAACGCTTCACCATTTCTTTTGATGCTTAAACCTTTCCCGGGATTTGGACCTAGACTCTTCTGACTTCAGTAGATTATAAATTCGGATTTGCAAAATTTCATTATCAGTACCCCTAGACTCTTGGGCTAGTATGGAAGATGGAAATAAAATATTAGGAGGGAGGACAACTTATTTCCCATAGACAAGAGTGTAGGGTGACACGCCTAAGGAGTTCTTTGGTGTGACTCTATCTGCCCAGAATGCATTAGGTAAAGCTAGATGCCAGCTGCTTTGATTCTCTATCACTGTTTTCTTTAAAATTCTAATCAGATTTTTATTTGTGGATTCTGTCAAACCATTTCCTTGTGGGTAGTAGTTTGCAGAATAGTGTAGCTTAATTCCTCTTTCATTAGCAAATGCAGTTAATATAATAGATGAAAAATAAGAAGCATTATAAAAAACTAGGGAAATTAGAACCCCAAACCTGGTCATAATGTGGTTCTGTAAGAAATCCATAACTGCATCCTCGTTTAATTTTCATAATGGTATGGCCTCTACCGATCTGGTGAAATAATCAGTTGCCGTCAGAATATACTTATGCTGCAATGAGGAATTTGGATTTATTTCTCTGATAATATTGATCCCCATTGTTCAAATGGTTCTGAGATGATCACCGGTTTCAATGGTCCTGCTGCTTTAGCTTGTCTCCCACCACTTCTTTGGCAAGTATCACACTTTCTAACATGAGCATGAGCATCTCTAAACAATGTTGGCCAATAATATCTAGCCCTGAGAATCTTTTGTGCTGTTGTGTCTCCTGAGAAGTGACCTCCAGCAAGTCCATCATGTAATTCTGCTACAACATTCTTTGCATCTTCTTGTTCCAAGCATCTGAGGAAGACTCCATCGTAGTTCTTTCTAAACAACACTCCATTTATAATCTGATATAAGACTGATTTTAGACGTAATTCCCTTCTTTTCTTGGGACTCCAATGCTCCAGTAAATATCCTTCTTGAAGATAATGGACCAAATCCTGATACCAGGAGTCTGGAGCTGTGAATAGAAGACATACATCCACCATGTGTAGTTTAGCTTCATTATCCCAGCTGCTATCTTCATTGTTTTGACTTTCAGCTATTAGTTTATAAAGTCCTTGTCCTTTAAGTATAGTTTCTGGTTTGAATTCAAGATCATATTCTTACAAAGTAGTCACCCAGTTACCTCTTCTTTCTCCCAATTCTTTCTGTACAAAAAGGGATCGTACTATTGGGTGTGGGACTATTACTTTGGTGCGATTCTTAAGTATGTATGGCCTGAATTGCTTTACCACCTTAAAAAATGCATAAGCTTGTTTAGCAACCGCGGGATCATTCAATTCAGCCACTTGCAGACTAGTGCTCATAAATGATATGGGGTACTCATCTCCCCCATCTTCTTTCTGTGTAAGCATAGCTACTAATGAATCATCAGAAGCGAAAGTGTATAGAATAAAATCCTTTTCAAAATTTGGACTTTTGAGTGATGGTGCATGAGCAACATATGTTTTGATCTTGCTGAATGCATTCTTCTCCACATCAATCCATTTTAATTGCACACTCTGTTTGACCATTTGCTACAAAGGTTTGACGATTTGAGCAAAATCTCGTACAAACCTTCACACAAAATTGATTGTCCCCATAAAAGATTGCATACCTTTTTTATTATGGGGTAAATGGATCTGTTCTATGGCTCTAATCCTCTATGGGTCTATGGAGATCCCTTTTTTAGTAATTACATGACCCAGTATCTTTCCTTCTATGACTGTAAACACACATTTCTTAGGATTTAATGAAATGCCATATTTCCTACAGCGCTCAAAAATATGTTTCAAATGAAAAGCGTGTTCTTCTCTCTTCTTTGAAAATATTGTGACATCATCTAGATAGACCACGACACTACGACCAATCAGACCACAGAAAGCTATATCCATAGCCCTATGGAAAGTTGCTCCAACATTGATAAGTCCAAAGGGCATCCTCCTATACGCAAAAGTTCCCCACTTGGTTCTGAAAGTGGTCTTGAGTCTATCCTCTTCCGCTACTAATACTTGATTATAACTAGAGAATCCATCTAATAGAGAGAATAGTTTGAAACCTGATACCATTTGTAATATTTGTTCCATGGGTGGGACAGGATAATTATCTTTATCTAATGCACGATTAAGATTTATGAAATCTACGTAAAGTCTGATCTCTCCAAACTTTTTTCGCACTGGTACCAAATTAGAGACCCATTCTGAATGTTTGACTTTAAATATGATTTTAGCATCTAGCAACTTTTTCACTTCACTTTGAATTAGGGTTTCTAGCTTTGGATGCATTTTTCTCAGAGGTTGTTGATAAGGTTTGGCTCTAACCTTGATTGGAATCACATGTATAATTTTAGTGTCATACATCTTTAGGTCTTCATAAGTCCAAGAAAATACATCCTTATATTGTCTGAATAAGCTGAAGAATTTACTCCTCTTACCGAGTGAACAACACTTACCCAAATTCACATATTTGGGTTCAGCTTCTGTCCGAAAATGTATCAGCTCGAATTGTAAAGACAAGCTATGAGTCTTGACATTCGCTGGCTTTCTAAACTTGTTGTCTAAATCAAACATCTGTTCCAAAGTTGTAACTCCTTTTGGAATGAAATTTCCGTACTGTAATTCTGCTTGATGTTCTTCGCCATCTATTATTGCTCCTTTAAATGCATCATTATTTGTTAAGCATTCCAATATTTGCTGATCATCATCGAACACCCTCATATTGGTGATGTTATCTAGAACAGAAGCCCTGAAAAGCAATTCAATTGAACATCTATTATTCGTAGGTACCAATCTTGCAGCTAATGTAGACAACAAATCAGCTGCTGCATTTTTTGCTCTAGGAATTGAAGAAATATTTAATGCATGAAAATTTATCAATAAATCCCATACTTCATTTTGGTAAGCCTTCAAATGCGGTGATATGCAGTGAATTTTGTTCCAAATTTGTTTAACAACGATTTCAGAGTCTCCATATACTTTCAGATTTTTTACTTTTAATTCTATTGCTTTTTTAAGTCCCTGAACTAGTGCTTCATATTCGGCTGTGTTATTTGTGCATTCGAATTCTAATCTACATGAAAGAAAATGTTTATTTTTTTCTGGATCAATCAAGACACAGCCAGCTCCTGATCCTTCCAATGTTTTAGAACCATCGAAATAAAGACTCCAAAAAGTTTTTACTCCTACTGAATTTGAATTTATAACTACATCTAAAACTAAATCTACTATGTTACAATCAAAATCATCAGCCCGTGAAAATTGAAGGAGATCAAGTTGGATATTAGGTATACTGCTGGCTTCTTCAGCTTGGTAATTTCCCAGTTCCAATTCAATGAAATAGTTTCCCAACACAAAGTTTATTGGTTCATTTTTTCCTTCTAACTGAGTCACATTATACTTCATTTGAGGCTCTCTTAACAACTTTATCTGATTTTGACATCCTTTAAAAGGAAACCACAAATGTGACCAATCTGATGCAAAATATCCTTCTAACCTCGCTGACCAATCCCAGCTCAAAACCAAACCATAAGAATCCGGGATATCTGCTACAACAATGTCTATGTATTGACATACCCTCTCATCCACGGATAAACGGATCATAACATCTTCCATTTCTCCTATTACTTTGACTGCTGTTCTGTCTAATTGAAGAACTTGGCTAGTAGTTGGTTTAGGTTGACCATTGATTTTCTTGCAAACTGACAAAGGCATGACATTGACTAATGCTCCCGAATCCACTAAACAATTATGCACATTATAGTTGAAAATATCAAAGGTTAGAAGAAATGCTAGAGTTTTATACTTAGATTTTCCTCCTAAGCTCGCCTCACCAATCTCTTCCTCAGGTTGGTTGTCAATGGGAAGCTCCTTCTCGGGTGTCTCAAGTGATTCCAAAATCTTTTCTTTTTGCTGCGGTAGATTGCACATTTCAAACAATGAGATATTTTCTTTAGCCTTTTTAATGTCTTCCACAATGTCATATCCCATCTCATGTTCATCCTGATTCTTCTTGACATTTTCAGTTTTATTTTCAGTAGGATTTATAGGTGTATTGACTTTCTTCGGGTTCTGGTTTGAAATGACAAACTCAGGTATGTTAATAGTTGAAGTATTACTCTTCATTTTCTTCATGTTCTCTTGGAGTTTCTTGATCTTTGGAAGTATCAAGTTATCTTGTTTTAATGGATTCTGACTCTTGTTGTGACATTGGCCTCTAATGTTTCTTATTTGTTAGGGAAATCTTCATCTTCTAAGTTGAACATAGACCCACAATCCCATACAACCAAGGTGTCTTCCTCTTGTGTTTCTGTAGGTTCATGATCTTTCCCTTTCTCTTCCTCAGTTTCTGTCCGCTTGGAATCCAATAATTGGTTCATTACTAATTTCATATAATTAATCCACTGTAGGCATGATTCTGAGAGGAGTATGAGGTGGAGACTGAATAGGGGTCTGGAAAGGTGAACAATGAGGGGAATCTAGTCCCAAATGATCCAAAGGTTGGTCAACTTCTTGTAAGGCTATTTCTACCAACTCTTCAATATCTTCTACCAACACTGAATCTTCCAATTGAGGACGGTCCTTCTTCTGATACTCTTTTCTAGGTAAAACAGAGATAATAGGTAACCCTCCAATCTTTTTTGCATATGCCTTGGTAATCCTCCTTAAATCTTCAACCACTTCATTATCAATGGGATAGAGATACCCCTTTCCTTCTTCTTCAGGAGTGGGTTTCTGAGGTAAACTGGTTTCAAAACTATCATCGATGGAGTAATCTCAAGAAAGCGGACTTCCTTAGCTAGCCATGCATTGGTGGCCCTACTTCTAGCACCAAAACTGTTGAGTCCTAGAAAATCGCAGGTAACAGCAGTAGGGATTCTCCCTAATAAACGTTCCCAATTAACTCGTTATTGTTTGGTATGGGGAATTTGTCTTGTATACGGTCTGACTATCGTAGGTCAAGTAACGATTAAAGCTTATTTTACCGGTTGCAGCCCAGTCCACCGTTTAGGTGTATTTTTTAGTTTTATATTTAGGTATGATATGCAAGTGCCTAGCTAAATGCAATGTTGATGTATTTGTAACTTTGGAATGTATTCACTTGTATTTCTTATGTATTGTACCTCGATGTTTATTCCAGGAAGTGTGTGTAATGTACATGAGTCATGTCATGCTCCGATTTTCCTATCGGGAGATTCAATAATGTAAACAAGTCATGTAAAGTCATTGCGGGTAACCCTCCTATTGATCAAGGGTTAAAGTCCCCGCATTTGTGGGGACCTAGGGTTATTAGACTCTCCTAGAGAAGTTGGCCCTAGTGAGTTATTGTCAAGTCAGGAATTAGTATAATAGAGAGTGAGCCTCTCTATTTATCACACATTCACTCACACTCAGTTGTAGTGCATAACTGAGAGAGAAGAAGTTGTTGGGACAAGAGAGAGAGAGACTACTGTTGTCAGGAGATCATCTTACTATTTTTGGGGTTTTACTTTAAGTGCTGATTCTATCTCTAAGGAAGTTGCGGGGTTTTCTCCTTTATGGTTTCCCCAAGGAAAAACTTTTTGTTCATTGTCTCTTATGTTTGATTGTTGTACTTGTTATTCTCTTAGTTAAAGATCCTAAGATAATGCTAGCTTGAACGATAAAAATCTAACATGGTATCAGAGCTAACCTGAGAAGAAGACACTATGCAGCTACGAAAACTAGGGATTCCTACTTTTTGGATCTCTCTCCACAAATTTTCAGCAAAAGAAGGTTGGGTTGACTCTCCTCTCTAGGGCACATCTTTCTGTCGAAGCAGAATCTGATTCTGAGCATTTTCAGTTTTTGACCCGACACTGCTACCGGAAATTAGAGCTTTCCACAGAAGTGGAATTTTTGAGTGAGCCCAGGCCTGGATTGATCTCCTCCCCAAAATCGAAGTTTAGAGATCAAGATCAAATTTTTTGGTTGGACAGAACTCTAGAAAAGTCAAACCCTAATATGCTCTTGAACCAGCTCTACAAAAATTTAGCTCCAGATCAAGATCCAACATCTTAGACTGGTAAGATCTAAATATTTTGTATTTCCATTTGAGGTTCTCAGTTAAGATGTCTCATCATACCAAGGTTGATGAAAATATTGACGGAGCTGATAACTTCCGAGCTTAGAAGTATAGGATCTCCCTGGTCTTGGAAGAAAATGAGTTGGACTCTTACATCAATGAAGAGGTTCCAGTTCCATAGGGAGATGAGGTGAAGGCCTTACACAAGAAGAAATTGGTCATGGCTAAGAGGATTATTGCTGATTCAATCAAGGATCACCTCATACCACAGATGTCCTCCCTAAAGACACCTAAAGCTATGTTTGATGCCCTGACCAAACTGTTTGAAGGAAAGAACATAAACCAGAATATGACTTTGAGGAACCAGTTGAAGAATGTGAAGATCCAGAATGTGGATACCATACAGTCATACTTCACAAGGGTCTCCCAGATCAAAGAACAACTTGAAGCAATGGATGAAGAAGTGGAGAATGAAGAGATTGTAATGACCACCTTGAATGGTCTCCCTAGGACATGGGACTCTTTCATTCAAGGGATCTGTGCTAGAAAGAAGCTAGTCAAGTTCAACAAACTATGGAAAGAATGCTCACAAGAAGAAGCTCGGATAGCAGCTCGAGAAGAAAATATGGGAAGTGAAGATCAAGCTCTCACAGTACAATCCAAGAAGAACAGAAGGGACTATCATCATCATTCTAAAGGTAAGCATCCTCCCTCCAGAAAAACTCAACTCAGATGTTATACTTGTGATGAAATAGGACACTATGCTAGAGATTGTCCTAGAAACAAAAGAAACTCCCACAATAAGAAAAAAAACAAGAGAAGACATCATGCTCATGCTGCAGAAGATGATGAACCTTCCACAAAGAGAATCAAGCAAAAAAGTGACGATTCTTCAAGTGATGAAGAATATGTTTTGAGTTTCGCTCTCATGGGAAACATCACACATGGAAGCAATGATTGGATTATAGACACTGGGGCTTCCAAAAATATGATAAGATTCAAAGAGCCCTTTGTGAAACTATCAGAGCATGAATCACCCCACAAGGTGAAACTTGGAGATGACTACCAGTATCCAATAAAAGGTAGTGGGGAATCCTCCTATAAGGTAGACTTTGGAAATTCTATGAAGATGAAGGATGTCTTATTTGTACCAGGACTAAAGAAGAAACTCCTCTCCATATCTGCATTAGATTCAAAAGGAATGAGGGTTGCATTTGTAGATGGCCAAGTCCTTATTTGGCCAAAGGGAAAGACTATAGATGATGCAGTAGTAATTGGAGAGCAAGAGGGAGGACTATACAAATTGAAGGGCCAACTAGAACAAGCTTTGGTCCATGAATCAACAAATCCAAATGAACTTTAGCATAGAAGGCTTACACATGTGTGCTATAGAGCACTACCACTTGCAAGTAAAGTTGTTGAAGGACTTCCAGAAATTCAGACAAAACATGTTGGTGTCTGCAAAGGATGTGTGAAAGGAAAGAACACAAAGAAGACATTTCCAAGTAATGAGAGCAAGGAAAAAGGAATCTTGGAAATCATTCACTCCGATGTATGCAGTCTGATGTCATCCATTTCATTTAGCAGGTATGTATACTATGTTTCTTTTATTGATGATTTTCTAGGAAGACATGGATATATTTCTTGAAGAATAAAGATGAAGTATTCTGCAAGTTCAAGGAATTCAAAGCCTTAATCGAGAACCACACAGAAAACAAGATTAATACCTTTCGATCAGATAATGGTAGAGAATTCACATAAAATGAATTCAAAGAATTATGCAAAGATTCAGGGATTAAGAGGGAGTTAACCACTACATATAATCCACAACAGAATGGGGTTGCAGAAAGGAAGAATAGAATGATCATGGAAGCTGCAAGGGCCATGCTTCATGATCAAGATCTTCCCATGCATCTATGGGAAAAAGCTTCCAGAATAGTGGTGTATGTACAGAATTGTACTCCACACAGAGTAATCAAGAACAAGACACCTGAAGAAATCTTCTCCGACAAGAAAGCAGAAGTCAGCCATCTCAGAATATTCAGTTGTCCAGTGTACATACATATTCCAAAAGAAAAGAGGACAAAGTTAGATCCTTCAGGAAGGAAGGGTATATTTGTGGGATACTCTAAAATCTAGAAGGCTTATAGAATATACTCCTAGGATTCGAGAAGATCGACATCAGTAGGGATGTAACATTTGACGAAGACTCAGCTTACAATAAATCTAGAAAGAGACCTGCTGAAGAACCTGAAGAAACAGAAGCACCCAGAATTCATGACACAACCATGAATGAAGAAATTCAAGAAGAAGATTGAGAATTAGAAGAACCTCAAGAACCTATAGGTCCACCTCAAGAGAAGAATCCTCACAAGAGGAAACCTGCATGGGTATGAGAAGCTATCCAAGGTGCAGAAAGATATGGGGCTCTAGAAGAATATCACAGAGAAAGAAAAAGAACCAGGTCCTGCTCCGTGTATGTAGCCTTATTATGTGACTTCATCGATAAAGAACCTTCCAACTATGAAGAAGCATCAGAAAGGAAAGAATGGAAGGATGCTATGATCGAAGAGTATCAATCGATCATGAAGAATGATGTCTAGGATATTGTCCGAAGACCAGAAGGGAAGTTCGTTGTAACTTCCAAATGGATCTACAAGATCAAGCATGCTGCAAATGGTAGCATAGAGAAATATAAAGCAAGATTTGTGGCTCGTGGCTTCTCCCAGAAAGAAGGAATAGATTATGAAGAAACTTTTGCACTTGTATCCAGATACACTTCCATCAAATCAGTACTTGCTTTGGCTGCAGTGATGAAATGGAAGATACAACAGATGGATGTCAAGACTTCTTTCTTGAATGGTGTAGTGGAAGAGGAAGTGTATGTGGAGTAGCCACTCGGTTTTGAGACACATGACATGGAGTCTCATGTGTGTAAATTGAAGAAAGCCTTGTACAGTTTGAAACAGGCACCCAGGACATGGTATGGCAGAATTGATAGCTTTCTATCCAGTTTGGGCTTTAGCAAGAGTAAAGCAGATTCCAAACTTTACAACAATGTTGAAGATGGTAACCCAATGATACTCCTACTGTATGTAGATGATCTGTTTGTAACAGGTATGGATGGGTTGATTGCTGATATGAAGAGGAAGCTTGCTGCTGAGTTTGAAATGAAAGACTTGGGTATGATGTACTATTTTCTAGGCATGGAGGTGTGGCAGAATGTGGATGAAATCTCTCTCCAACAAGGGAAGTATACAATAGAGATCCTAAAGAGATTCGGGATGATGAGCTGCAAGGCCATGACCACACCTATGGCATCAAACCTGAAGCTATTGAGTGATGCTTCATCTAAGTTAGTTGATGCCACGATGTATCGTCAGATGATTGGGTCCTTGATGTACCTGACGAATACGAGACCAGATATTTGCTTTGCTGTGAACACCTTGAGCCAGTTCCTGACAGATCCAAGACATGTTCACTTGATTGCTGCAAAGCATATTCTGAGGTACCTAAAGGGTACAGTTGATTATGGGCTCAAGTATAAGGCTAATCAGAAGATTAACCTGGAAGGTTATGTTGATTCAGATTGGGCAGGTAGTGCGATCGATAGAAAGAGCACTTCAAGGTGCTGCTTCAGTATGGGATCAGGTGTGATCTCTTGGTTTAGCAGGAAACAGTCTTGCGTGGCACTGAGTACAGCTAAAGTAGAGTATGTCGCAGCTTGTTCAGCTAGTTGTGAGGTAGTATGGCTGAGGAAGCCACTGTCTGATTTATTTGATCTCTAGTTGAATGCTACTTGTATATATTGCGACAACCAGAGTTGTATGAAGTTGTCTAAGAACCCTGTATTCCATGACAAGTCGAAGCATATCGAGATCAAATATCACTATATTAGGGATATGGTGCAGAGAGGAGCAATGAAGCTCCAATATGTTGCGACGAACGAACAGATAGTTGATGTGTTGACTAAGCCATTGGCCAAAGTGAAGTTTGAGTACTTCAGGGAGAAACTTGGTGTTCTCCAGATCGAGGTTCCCTCCAAGGGAAGTGATGAGTCAGTGAGCCATTCTGACATGGTGAGAGGATTTGTTACTTCCATGGTTAGATGTAAGGGCTGAGTCATTCTATCATGGTGAGAGGATTGGTTCCTTCCATGTCAGATATGAGTGCTGAGCCATTCTGAGGTGACTGTGAGATGTGTTATCACATGATTATATATAAGCGTTGAATGCCATTCTCCGGGAGAATGGAGGCACTTGGTTAGTTACCAGGAATACTCAGCTTGGAGCTGAGGGCCATTCTGATGTGACTGTGGGATGTGTTCCCACATGATCATATGTAAGGGCAGAGCCATTCTGACATGGGGGCAGGCTTGGCCCTCCCATGGTCAGATGTAAGGGAAGATCCATTCTGACATGGGGGCAGGCTGGGCCTTCCCATGGCCAGATATAAGGGCTGAGCCATTCTGACATGGGGGCAGGCCGGGCCCTCCCATGGTCAGATGTAAGTGCAGAGCCATTCTGACATGGGGGCAGGCTGGTCCCTCCCATGGTCAGATGTAAGGGCTGAGCCATTCTGACATGGGGGTAGGATGGGCCCTCCCATGGTAAGATGTAAGGGCTAGGCCATTTTGACATGGGGGCAGGATGGGCCCTCCCATGGTCAGATATAAGGGCTGGGCCATTCTGACATGGTGGTGGATGTGTTCCTCCCATGGTTAGATGTGAGTGTTGGGCGTGCCATTCTAACATGGGGGCAGGACAGGCCCTCCCATGGCCAGATATAAGTGTTGGATGGGCCTTTCTGACTGGGTCAGATATAAGTGCTAAAGAAGATGAAGACCTACTTAAAGGCTAGGCCTACAACCAAATGAGAAAGGTTTGGCTCTGTAGAACTTCCTGTGACAAGAAGAATCAAGAGATAGCACCAGTGATGATAACGTAGTGATGATCCAGATCGAGTGATGATCCAGATCTAGTGATGATGATCCTGCAGTGATGATCCAGCTCAAGTGATGATGATCTAGATAGAGTGATGATCCATATCCAGATGAAGATAACTAGAAGATGAAGATGACGAGAACTCGATGATGATACATAGAAGAAGACTTGTGCTAATAAATTGTGTCGAGAGAATACCTTCCTAGTTAAGAGGGTGTGTTGATGTATTTGTAAATTCGTAATGTATTCACTTGTATATCTTATGTATTGTACCCCGATGTTTATTCTAGGAAGTGTCTGTAATGTACTTGAGTCATATCATGCCCTGATGTTCCTATTGGGAGATTCAATAATGTAAACAAGCCATGTAAAGTCATTGTGGGTAACCCTCCTATTGATCAAGGGTTAAATTCACCACAGTTGTGGGGCCCTAGGGTTATTAGACTCTTGTTGTCAGGAATATTGCACCTTCTACAGATAGAAGCCGTTCCTCTGGTTTGAATGGTTCAGATCCAGAACAAATAAGTGAACGACAAAGGGTGAAAACCTTCCCTAAATGTTGTAAACACCTGGAATAATGCTTTGATGATGAACTTGTGTACCTATAGAACATGTCAAACAAACAAGAACATCAAAGCTACCAGAACATTATTTACACATACATACTAGTGACTAAGGAATCCGGTAACATATACATGCGAGATCAGTACAACAGATATGTGGGACGGAAATCAGCTTTGCATTAAGAAATCAATGAAGAATCTTACAACCATTGCCTTAGTGTTGAAAAAATCCTCCATAAGACAAACACCTCATCCTCGATAGCTCCAACTTGCTCTCTTGTGCTCTCCAATGGATTGGGCTAGGTAGTCAATTCAACAACATAACATTACCATTCAGTTCTCCCCCTCAACTATGGGACATGAGCTTGTATTTATAGGGCTCAATGGATAGGGATAGTTGAGAGAATTGTGGGTGAGGTGTCCATAAGATCCTACCAAGAGGGATCTCCACTCCAACCAACCCATATTGATAGGGATAAGGGAGGACACGAGGCTCATGTTCTAGAAACCTCGAGAATCTTCTTTTTTCCAATTTTACCAAGGGTACTGCTTATATACCTTTATGATAGAGCGATGTAGGTAAGAACTGCTTCAAGAACAAATCACATACGCGGTGGCACCGCTTCTCTATAACAGGACTCAAGCGGTGCTGAACAAGGTACTGTTCATCAACTAAAGGGAAAAGGTGGTGCTAGGGTTTTTCATGTAGAATTGATATCCAGAGCATGTTTCCACTCAGAGTTTGGGATTTAAGGAAAACATAGGTATTAAGGATCTCATCACATGTTGGTGACAGGATTTGGGTATAACAAATCTCCTAGAGAACTCGATCCTACTGAGTTATTATCAAGTCAGGAATTAGTATAAATAGAGAGTGAGGCTCTCTATTTATCACACATTCACTCACACTCAGTTGTAGCGCATAACTGAGAGAGAAGAAGTTGCTAGGACAAGAGAGAGAGAGAGAGAGAGAGAGAGAGAGAGAGAGAGAGAGAGAGAGACTATTGCTATCAAGAGATCATCTTACTGTTTTTGGGGTTTTTCTTTTGGTGTTGATTCTATCTCTGAGGAAGTTGTGGGGTTTTATCCTTTATGGTTTCCCCAAGGAAAAAATTTGTGTTCATTGTCTCTTATGTTTGATTGATGTACTTGTTATTCTCTTAGTTAAAGATCCTAAGATAATTCTAGCTTGAATGATAAAAATCTAACATGCAATTGATAGAGAAAACGAGGAGTGTCACAATGTGATGCATAGGTTCTTACCTCTTGTCTTACCTCTCTCGCTTCTAAATCATAAACAAAGAAAAACTAACTAAAAAACTCTAACCTATCCCTAAGGAGCTATACTGTAATTAATGTTGAGTAATGTATTGTATAACATGCATAAAGAACACTACAGATAGCTATTAATATTTCTGAATACATGTATATCAATAGACATATAAACAAAGAGATAGCTCATTGTTAATTAAAACATTCATTACTCAAATATGATTGTGGAAATTTCACAGAAATAAACAAGAGCACATTCATAATAGGAAATAATTCAAAAGTTAGAATGGTCTCACAGTTCATGGAAACAAGTTGAAACAGAAATAGTTCACATCGAACCAGTCCAAGTCAAGCATTTGACACCCCACAGTGCTTTCTCCAGCCCAAAAAATATAACTCTTTATTATAAGATGAAATAGTTCTTCTTACAATAATATTGCACAAAGATAGTCTGAAAAAAGGTCCTTTGATACATCAAGCTTGCCTATACTTATACAAAAAGAAAAAAACTCTTGGGCTGCCCTCATTGTCTTTTGGGCTTCCCCAACCTTTCCCATACAAAATTTTGTCTTTTAGCTTGTGAACAAAAAGATAAATAAATAATATTACATTCTTTATCAAAGTTCTATACAGTCCAACTAAGAGGGTCTAGCCTGCTCATTCATAAAATTTCTCCATACATTTACCTTTGCTACTATATTCTCAAAACCAACATCTGGAACGGTCTAGCTTGAAATCATCCTATATACTTCTCCCCATTTGTATTCTGGCTCAACTCCAGTAATAGCTTTAGTCTCTTCATAGATGACTTCCACTTTGGTTATCACCTCCACTTCAGGTTCTTCTTCAAATAATTGGGCTTTCTTCTTCTATTTTCTCGGCATATTGTTGTGTTGATAATTTACTTGTAGCCAGTACACAACAAGATCTCAATCTATTTATCTCTAGAAATCATTTGTAATGAGAAAACAATAAAGAAACCAAATGTTACCATTTCATTGATATGCATATTGAAAATTATTATCCAAACTCACATTTCCTCTGAATGAGAAACTTCTTAAACAACAAGGAGCTGCAAAATATTTCTGCCCCCCAAACCTATCAAAACTCTGCTAGCTCAAAACCCTAATATCTTCCAGCTTCCTAAAAATATATATGTGCATCTCTATTGAGGAAAAAGATCACATCGTTGTTTGTTTCAACATAAAATCCCCCAAAACCCTATCAAATTCGCGGACCTCCTGCGTCCCATGGAAACTTACCGTCAAAGGAGACATGGCCGTGCAGATTAGGCTTTAAAACAAGGCCATAATGAACAGGGAGGTGCAGACAGCGAAACGCTCATCTACACTATTCCCTAACCATCCCAACAAACGAAAATGCAACAAACGTATTCATGGTTGCATAGCGGTGGATATGAAAAAACCTAACCGACCAGAAATGAAAACGTTCACAAATGAGCAGGCCACATCCCAAATAAAAGGAGTTCACCATAGGAAAACCACAAAGACGCAAAAAACTTCACCCTACCACAGAAAACCTAACCCTATCCACCCTGGCAGTTTAAAATCATCAACAAAAAACCATGTATCAAACAAAATCAGGAGTGGATCCTACTTGGCAACGAAGATGCGGGCGTCCTGGATAGTAGATGATTTCTGTGGGGGTAGAGGAGAACATATAGAAACCTAACAGCTGCGCGTAATCATGCTTGATGGGTACCACCATGAAAATGACAAGTCACGGGCTCAAAATGGTGTTATAAACCTCCACCGGGAGCGAAACACTAGCGAGAAAAACTGAACCAAACACCGGACATCTAGTCTTGAAGACATCCACAACATCGGAAGAGAACGGCTCTACCTACTCGGTAATCGGATGGGAAAGACACATCGGAAGTCGGGAAAACTAACCTCCTCAGTATCGGTGGGAATTCGCGAATACTATCCGATGGGAAAGACACATTAGAAGTCGGGAACACTATCCGTCCGCAATGTCGAATGGCGGCCAAACTGAAAACCTTTGGTTCATTTCGAAAAACCAAACCGATAGGGAGAACAGCAACTTCGTCGGACATCGGAAAACGATAGTCGAAGGGACATCCAATCCATCAGATCCACTTTATACTAAAATGTCGGAACCTCAGAAAAATATCTCCGAGATCAAGACAACTCACTCCCGATACAACGGCTTAGACCTTGGAAGGCTTCCAATGAACACATCAAAAATATAGTGGACTATGCCTCCGCTGTATTGGAAGACTAGTCAACTAGACATTTGACATGGACATGCAAAAAGAATAAGTTTTTTCAAAAAACAGTTTAGCCCTGGGCAAACTTTGGTGGAAATAAAACATTCCTAGGCCATCTAAATACTAAAAAATAAAAGGGGGGGACCCTAAAAATCAAAATTTTTGGGGCAAAAGTTGCAGCTGCAACAACACCCTAGGGAGATTTAGAAGGGTGTGTATTCCCACGAGCATATTCCAAACCTAACAATTTTGATATCCCTATTCATACCAAAAAAATATTTCAACTGATATAATGAATGACCTATTCAAAACTCAGCAGTCATGCTCTCCAATGTATTTCAAAAAAATATTTCAATTGAAAGGTTTCCATTCATCAATTAGTTTACCCTTTGATTTCAAATGTTTCTGGCTAATAAGTTCAATGTCTTATTGCGACGCTCTGACAAAATGTGATATTCAACCTTAGATAACCTAAGTTTTAACTATTACATTATTGAATCTCTTATAACGTTACGTATTTTACTATGTCAATCTTAAAATAGACTAACTTGATGAATGAATTGAATGATCTTAACTCAAACAACTCAAATAACTCAACACTAACTTGAACATGATTTCTAGGTTCTAAAATGGTAGTTCAAAAGGTCTTAGGACTAGGAAGCAAATAATATCAGAATTTTTAAATGTTATGCATGACTGCTCACCATTCTCATTCAGTGACTGCGTAGTTACGCCTTTTGTGGATGTTAAATTGCAACTTGAAAAATACACATGATTACTAATATTGTAATCTCTAATTAGATCACAACCAATGACATAACATTAGAGTAATCTAGGGTAGGATCACGGTTTACCTCTTGTTCTTAGGATTTCAACACAAATTATAAGATGTTGAAAATTATGGAATCCCTTTCTTTGCCTAATACCAACATTTAGAATAGTCATGAAATTCTACACAAAGGAAAAACATTGGCTAATATAGCTTGCTTCTAGGAATAATTGTAATGTAAATTGGCTGGATGTTACTTGATGTTACAAGTATATAATGTTCAAAAGTTCAAAATACTACATTATAATTATAATTTACAATCACAAACAAGGATAAAAATGTTGTTACCAGTATAGAGTCTAGACAACATAGCTGAAATAGGCAGTTAAATAAAAATACCTTTACCTTTTCCAGCATCAGAGTTAAATAAAAATACCAATAGTGGATTATTGGTCTAAAAAGGGTAGAAAATAGAGCTCAACTCATCACAAGCACAAAATTAAATCTGCAATAAGAATGAAGATCTTCAAGACCCCTACCACTCTGAGGTTTTCCATTGGTTGAGAGTGGTTCTTGTCTTTAACTATGATAGCTTCAAAACTTCTCACTATAATATTTAATCAAATGGAATACTTGGAATGTGGAATCTGAATGATGATTGGGAAAGGATACTAAAATGCCTAGTTTTGATCGGAAATTGATCGGTAGGATCTATGGAGGATGAGGCTTGTAGGACTGTATATTTAGCTAGCATGAGGTCTTGAACACAAATATTTATAGTCAGAAGCATAAAATATCAAATTTTTGGAGGGGTTATAATATTATAGTTTAATCAAGCTTGCAGTATTCATGAAAACTCATTTCACTCTTGAGTCCCTTCAATTCATTCAATTGGGCCATTCAGTTCATAGGTTTTTCATTGGATGGACTATGAGTGAGGTGACCAACCAACTGCCTTTGACCATGCATACAAACTGTAACCCTAATATGAGAGCGATATGAGACTGAAGAGAAATTAAGAGTACATTTTCTGGCATAAATGCAGGATACAATAGAGGAAACTCAAGTTCCTATTTTGAATCTTCATATGCATGACTAACCACTCAGTAACTTGAAATGATGTTTGTTAATTAAATAACTAGTAAAGAATCACTTCCTAATCAAGCATACCAATAATACCTTTGAAACAAGTAGGGCACTTACTCAGTATAGTGTTTACATACAAACATGTATTGTCAAAAATATTAAGTTTGGACTAACAAGCATAGGATTTACATATACATCTAGACAAGTAGTTTCATAGTGTTTGAGAGGGTATTCAGAAAATGGATTGAAATGCTACATTAAATGTATCAAAATTCCATTTCAAAACATTCATAAAAATTTGAATTTCAAATTGAATCTACACATCGAAATGCAATAGCAAATCTTCATGACATTGCTCCATGTGTAATCAGTACTGGTAATCATTATTTTTATTATGTAACATTACTAACAAAAAATCGATAGTGTACACCTCAAGCAGTGCACAAGACATTTTGATATGTCATTTAAATCATTTTGAGTGTCATCGGACTTTGCATAAGAAGCGAACAATGAATGTGTATTGAAGTGTCAGCTCTATGAATGTGGATAGAGCACATGCATCACTAGATGATACAACCATAGGACACTTGTATGCAAGCTCACAACAAAAAAACTTGCATGGTTTCTCCAAATAAAATATTTTGGCCTAAATCTAATGCAATCAAGGAATTGAAATACTTTCCAGAATTAAGAAATAGAAGGACAAGCATACAGCTAAAGCGAAAGATGTGTATACACACCACGATATGGAAGTCAAACAAAAGAAGTCTCTCAATGCAACGCCTGCATTCTAAAAAATGAATTTTGATTATAAAAGCACTACAATTGCATATTTTCCTTGTAATAGATACTTGCATACTTTTAGTGGAAACTCCTTGAAGATTTGAGTATTGAACATAAAATTAAGAGCATGTGAAAGCAGTATTTATGGGATTTTAAAACAAACACAAAAGTATCAATGATAGGAAATATCCTAACTAGAACAGTACAAAACTGAAAGAGAATTTTGCTATAATATTTGAGACATTTTTTGCTGTGATATTTATGTCACCTTGGTTTTATCACTACAATTTGACTCTATACTAATCAAATATACACCATTATCTGAATTTATTTGTTTTGGAAAACATTCCTCATGCATTAATGTGCTATCCACAGGTTCTGTATATTCATGCCAAATGGATGACTAGGACTCCATTCTCTCCAATTCATTATGAAGCTATTTATTTTGACTATCTGTGTCATCAAATTTAATAGATAAAACTTTGTTACCTTGTCTTATGGTCAATGTGTCCCTTCCCTAGTAACGAATTGTTTGAGCCTTCCTAAGCCACACGTTTCCAAAGAAAGCTAGGTATGTAAGATCTGTTGTGTAGGTGTTATAAGTTAATGGAGCATAGGCTGAGTACATTCATTATGGGGAAGCATAATAGTTCTTCATTCTCCTAAAGAAGAAGTCATTCATCATTCCCTCAACTCTCTCATTGTCATTCATTCTATCATTATGTCTCACATTCATGTTTAAGTGTTTCACACTTCTCATGTTGTGTTCTCCATTGATTTTTTTATTCAATCTGGAATTTGACCAAAACCAACACATTGAAAGAGGAATTTGCAGATCTTGGATGAGAGGTAGATGGTTGTAGCCAAGCGTAGAGGCTGGGAAAGCTAATAGAATGGTATCCTACTCAGAGAGTCTACAATGGCATGCAAATGGTAGGTCTCAAGGTCGAGACTACTAATTAAGATAAATGAAGATAAGGAAATGACAGATCTCGAGAAAGAGAAATGCACTTAATATGTTAATTTATGTTAATTTAGAACTTCTGTTGCTACGTTGGTATCAAATCCATTCTAGCTAATAGTTTTTTCCCTTAAATTTCCATTTGATGCTAATCTTAATTTATTGACTTTTAAATTAATTATAATTAATTATATTTATGTTTGTAGCATTACCATGGTTGAAAACCTACGTAAAGTGGCTAAAACTTAGACCTAGGAACTTTTTATAATAAGTATTAGTAGTAAACAATGATATCTAGAAAGTCTGATATGACTTTGAGCTTCTTCAGGGCAGAGTTTGTGGATATTAGAGAAGTAAATCCATGTCTATGGGAATTCTGGTGTAATGAACAACAATAATGACCCTAAATATCCATGTTGTTGGGCACATATTGGTCCTTAAAATAATTTCTCAGCCCTGTTCGACCTCCTAGTGCGCGGTAATCCAGTTTTGGGAATATGTATTGATGAGAATGGCTCTAAACCTTGAAATCTAGGGAAAATTAATGGGTATAACACAACAATAGGTTTCAAAATACCATGTTTGGGTGAGATATGTGTAAATAACAATAGCATAAAAGTGTCATTGGGCATATTGTAGCAGCAAAGAACTATCTCTTGGCGTCGAATCAACAGTAGCACTTCAACATGATCATTTCTAGGAAGCTCACATGGCATATTATGTTGATTTTTAAGCATTGTAGGGTGAAGTTTTCACAAGCATTGGCTCAACTGGCTTGTCTTAACTTTCATTGAGGGCTAATCCACCTTTGACTCATGTTTCAAGAGTCACTGTGCACCTTTCCTATCATAATGAAGGTACAATCTAGGAAATAAAAACTCAGCAGTGAAGAAGTATGGCAACATTGACATGTTATAAAGGCTCCTCTATATATCACATGAGGCTTAAAATTTTTGATCCAATCCACATAAGTCATCCTTAGAAGAATCCAGTTCCATTTACGAGGTATTTCAACTATGTCTACATAGGATTGAGGACACCATTGAAAGTCTTCTTTCAGCAAGTGCTAGGCCTTGGATGACACTTTTCACTGAAGGAAGGCCTTGTTTCTATATTAATTGAGTATTGGATCAGTCCATTGGATATATAGAGACCGATATCTCTTAGAAGTTGTTTTTTTTGTTGTTATATGAATATTATTGGAGGGGCATCTTTCATGAAGGTGACTTAGGGGAGACACAACATAATTTTAGGTTTCCTTCTAGTTTGGAGAGGACTTCTCTTGGACATTTTTGTGTACAAGGTGAAACATTGCATCTTAGGGGATTTTGGAGGTTGGGGTTTTCTTCTACTTGTCATCATCCATCATTGCTTTATGGAGGACGTTTCTACATGTGGAAGATATCTTGGTGTAATTTGAAATGCAAAAATAAGTCCTTATTTAGAATTTAGATTTAAAATAAAAGAAAGAAAATAGGACTCACCCACAAAGAAAATAGTGTGTCCTCTTATGATCCTTAAATTCAATGTCATGCACATGCACATAAGTTTTACTTGGGTGATTCAATGTTCAAAAAATATGATGAATGAATAAAATATAATTCATAGCCATATGTTCGACGACAAATGGCCATTTCCCATATATTTTCATGTACATATGGAATTGGTAAAGTATTACCAAGGGGATAGTTATCCTGATAAATCAAACTATTTAAGGTAAGTTTTTAGATCAGATAGAACAAAGTTCGCATGAATGTCATCATCATCAACTAAATGTGTGTGTGTGCACATGCATAAATACCCAATACACAACTTAATCAAACAAAAGAAAACATAATTATACCTTCATTTGTGGAGCTTCGCACTGTCTTCTTCTCCTTTACCTTTCAAAACATCATTCAACATACTTCAAATTTTGTCCCATTGCAATAGTTTCATGTTAGGACCCATCAAATAAATCTATGTTTGTTTATGAAAATAACAAAACCAATCTAAATAAATACAATACTACTACAATGTAAATTACAATAATATTCAATTATTCAAGTAAATTAATTGTTAATAATAGATCACCTGATAAAACATGGATAGCCAGAAACACTATGTATAGAAGGCCATCGATCACATCAAAATGCCATTTATTTCCTCTTAACTATGGAAATGTGTTTCTCAACTCTATTTGTAACAAGTTCCAATGGAGGAGTCAAATAGCAATAGTGAAAAATATACACTAAAATTATAGAAATAGTTGTTTTTTAATGTATTCTTCCTTACCATTCATTGAGCTCCTCTCTGTTTCGAGAATAATTTAATATTCTCTATTAAACAGGACCAACCATGTGAAGGTGGAAGCTATTATGGCCCTTCCTCCCCCTCACATCACTCTCAATTCCCCAAACCCAATGCATCTACTTGCAAATAACAATTTATTTCACTATTTCACAATTCAAATAACAATGCATCTATTGCAAATTATTTCACTCAATAGCTAAAAGATGCTTTCATTAAATCATTCTTTAAATCATTCATTAAACGATTCATTTAGTCAATGGAAGATAAAAAAAATCAGTAAACCATTCATTAAAGCATTCATTTAACCATTGATTCATGAAATAGAGGAAAAAACTATGTAATTTTTTTTATTATAAATAAGAATTACTCAAAAAAAATTTAGTCACTTCCTTTTTATTTTTCTTCTCTTTAAATATTTAGTTAGAGTCACATCTTCCAGAATCTGATCCTCGGTCTCCCTACTAGTCTGCTCGCAAGGTTGAACTTCTGGCAAGGGGCGATGAATTTCTGCAATAATGTCAAAAGATTTCATTAGTATATTTATATTTTTATAAATACGAGTAGTTCATTTAAAAAAACATTACGAATATGTTTTTTTACCTTCCATGGGCACATCAACATGTTCATCATTATCTTGTACAAGCTCAACCTTTTCAGTGTTATCTGCATTTACATGCTCTGTAGTTGAATTGTGTAGAATTAGAATTAATGTTCATCATCTGCAATTATCTATACAAAACAGTAGCATATTAATAAATTAATAACAAGGAATCGAAGCATGATCTTCGTCTGTTTGGTCATGTACATCCTCGACATGAATGAGATCATTACTTTCCTGCTAAAAAAGGACTAAATAATTTATGTTAATTTATTTATAAGGAATAAATTGCATGAGAATTGATAAATTATCATTAAAATATACTGTTTTTACATACCTGCGCACCATATGGATCAGTAGAAGATCGTACAGTATGCCCAAACAAGCTTCTCTGGTGTTCAACAACGGCGCTAAATCCCTGTTCGAATCCAAGCTTCATGTAATCTACACTGGGCAATTCTCTGAACCGATCGACCTTCATATTTGCATGATGCCATTAATTTTACATTTTTTTCCAGAACAAAACAAAAATAATTATCTGTATGATATTTGGATGTGGATTCGAGTTTTGGGATATTTACATATCGGGCCGCCAAGCTCGAGTAACCACCAGGCCCAAGCTTGTGTTGGCCAATTTTTTCAATTCTTTCCTTGGTGGCCTTAGATGTGTTCGACAACCTAATCAAGTGTTTAAATACATTAGTCGATGTACCAAATTTGATATAAAAACTAGTAATAATAAGGCTTACCAATACATTTTGTAATGTGTTGCATACCTCCCTATCCCTGGTGGTATATTTCCTGATTTTCTCAAGCCCTTCTCTTTTCCATATTCCACCAGGGATTTCCACTCCATATATGGAATCATTGGAGGGTGCTCATACATAGGGTTCCTTTCTAGGTGAACCCTATACTAATCTCGAACAATCTTCAGATGTTTTCCAGCCTTCTGTAGGACCTTCGATGTATCGAAGGTATCTTTTCCGAATAGACCAACCAAGCGATTAGTCATCTCATCCTTTAAATATTTTGGCTGCTTGTTCCACATTGTGCAGATGGTGGGCCTGAATATCTCCAAGGACAAATCATTCACATGCTTATAAAATATATTATTTCCTGCAAAACATTAATTCCATCATTAGTCAACATTAAAAAATATTATCGGTATATTAGACACAAATTATAAAAACGAAATTGAACAATCTATAATCACCTGGAATCTTCTCTATCTTTATTGGAACCAGTTCTTTATTCACCAAAAATGTACACACTACTGAACCAGTGCTAGTGACACGAGAAGATCCAGGAAATGCATCCACCTCTCTATATATCCCTACTTCTACCCCTTCTTCTGCAACATCTGTTGTGGGTGGGGCAGCATCGGCTGCACCCTCTACTGGCCTCGGGGGTGTCGCAGAGCATGTTTCTGACTGTTCAGTGGACAATATGGGAGAATTATGTGGTGTACATGGAGTGGTTTGGTTTGGTCACTGGGACCAACATTACCTTGACCACCACTACAAATCTCCATAACATGTTGTAAATTCAAACCATTGTATTATAAGTTCAATAGCATATAAAATTAAATATTATAAAGTTCTAAATGAATTTACATTATTATTCGAGAGCTTACTTCCAATTTTTTACGTCTCTGTAACAACAATTGAATCTTTTCTTCGATCTCTTCTGTTTATCATAACTGTTAATGTCAGAAGAATTAGTTCCTCATTTTGTTTTTCCTTGGTCTTTTGTAGCACCCTCAATGGGTCTGCAGACTCTCTAATTTCACTATCTCTCATCAATTGGGAGACCTCATTCTGTAAAGAGTGTTGAGACGATGTTTCATAAATCGAATCCCCTATCTGCAATAGAAATATATAAAACATTGCTTAGTCTTTGAAGCAATAGTGTGCGCAAAAAATTATATTAACAAAAATTGTCTATCATGATAGATTCATAGGATTACATTAGGATTACCTGATGCCTATATGAGGGTGTTGTATGATCAACAGCTGGGGACTTACCCTGATCAGCCGCTTGCAAAAAAATTAGAGAACATTATCACAATGAACACAATATTTATAAGCTAACAAATAAAGAACAAAAATAAACATTATGCTACATGTTTTATATGTGTACATTTTTGAAGTATTTAGAATGTGGAATTACATTTAGGTTTACAGGTTTCCTCGAGGCTCTAGTCGTCTGATCAACAGTTGGGGACTTTCCCCGGTCAACTTGCAAAAAAGGTAGACAACATTATCATCATGAACGCAAACATAAAAATGAAAAATACATAACAAAATAAACATTATGCTACACTATATACATGTTTACGATTTTAAAGCATTTGAAATGGAGAATTACATTCATGTTTTCCTGTTTCCCTAATGTTGCAATCGGCTGATCAATAGTCGGTTGGCTTCCCTGATCAACACTCTGCATGGAAAATAGATAACATTATATAAACAAACCTAATATAATAATGAAAATACATAACAACAGATCTATTTGTCCATCCTAAATTTATTACATTGGCAATATCGATGTATACCTGCCGCCTTGACTTAGGTCTACAAACATCTACAGAGAAGGAGGTGCCCCTAAGAGAACCCTGCATAAAAAACATACTAAAAATTACCTAAAAAAACCAGAAAAGTAGAAAATTACAATTATATGCTAACGAAAAATCCTATAGATGTTAAAATAATTAATAAAAGGTTGGTTAAATTGTCGGATGTTCCACAACCATACTAACTGTGTTTGTATCTACACGATTCAAATTGTAATTAATAAGCAGTTCTTCACCAGCAACTATTGATTTAGTTGCACATACAAAGACATGGTTTCCTTCACGCGACTCGAATATGCAGTTTAGTTGCGTAAGTGTAGACCCCGGTTGTGTATTGTTTATAAACCCCGCAATATTATTAGTTTTTTTTGGCCTTCCGTCCATGTACAACGTTGCTCCTTTATTTTGAGCTTTGTCTTTCAGTTGTATATAATTCGCTGACAACCCATATCTACGCATACTTCGTGTATATTGGACCAAGTGCATCCAATCACTGTAGTTGTAAGAGGGTCCAACATACTCCATCAATTCTGCACATCTGCCGTATCCAACCTTTATTCCATCCATGCAAAACAACCCCAATCCATTCAATGACGACGGTGCAATTCTCTATATCCTCTCATTCACACAAAAAATAGTGTTTACTTGAGGAGCATCCCTAAGAACCCATTATTTCACTAGGTGTTTTTACCTTAAGGGAACGTTGATGTCTCCCACTATCTCATCATCATAGGACCATGACCTCACTCCTTTGAGAAAAAATTTCACGTGTTTATTGAATTTTCTTCTAATCTTCTGACATCGAGTTGATCTAGCCCTTGTAGACCTACTGGATGTCTCACTTTCCTCTAGCCTTCCCAAACTCCCCTCGCTGGAGGAAGACAGGTCTGACAAATACATGTTTGGTTCTACCTGCACCATGGTCGAATTTTTTTTTGGCAAAAACATAGCAAAATACCAGCAAAAAACTTGGAAAGAGTTATAAGAAAAAAAATTGTAAAATTTTCCTACTCCCTAAAGAAAAATCTTGTCAAGAATGAGTTTGGGTAATAGGTGTGGGCATTTGGTAGCCCTAAAAATTCTAATGTATGCCCCTATTTTAGTTACATACAAGTCTCCATTCTCACTTATTACTTGCATTGCCTTTTCCTAACATGTATTGGTTAGGCTCACAAAATATCATGTTAGACATGGGCACTATGATATGCTCATAGATATTTATATAATGTATTATAAATATGTGTTCCTAAAGGATTTGGCAATATACATGGATGGGCACTCTGCTTGGTCACCAATGCTTTCACGTCTCTGAAAATATGTTAGAAACATACATCACATATAGCAAGTATGATGACATGTAGAATGTTGGAGAGATTATGGTGGTTGTGTATTTGGATTTGCAGGTGTTCTTATTAATGGCCTAACCCCATTTCAACAACAATATTTGCAGATTTAATGAGTCTATGTCTAATTCTCTTCATCCTCATTACATTCAAGGAGCCAATGCATAGGTCTCTGTAATCCATAACAACAAAAACTACACAAACTTAATTCAGAGGAGTTCCAAATTCCCTTTGTCCATTCACAAAATTCATATGTATGCTTGTGCCCATTGGACTTTGGCCTTTCAACGTTGTCAAGCTTCAGACGAACTGTTATGCATATGGAGAAAATATAGCACTGCAATTTATGCTAAGATATGTCTGTACCAGGCTTGGAGGTTCTCCTTTAATGGACTATCTCCTTGAAAGAACATATCTTCGCATTCATCTACATTTACTTCGGATAGAAGTGATACGAAGTTGTTATGTTGGTCACTTCCCTCAAAAAGCATCTTTGACATGAGTTCCCTTTTCAAGGAATCTTTGTTAATCTCTTCTTCCAAATTTCTAGGTCACTTCTCCACTCTACATTGGCCCAATTATTCACTTTCTTGGACACTCCTCTCTCCTTACTCTACACTCGTTGTTGTTGTAACCCTTACTTTTGATGCTTGTAAGTGGTTTTTAGTTTTCCCATGAATGTTGTTGTGATGTTGTAGATGATTATCCATTTTACCTAATATGTTTTATGATCTTTTCCATCATTGCTAGGCTGCACATACCTGTTGTTTATGGCTTCTTAAGCTTGAAATCTCAAGGGCCTAAAAGTGCCCAGATCTCATGTAGGACCCTTTAAGAGTCATAATAACAACTATTGTTAGAGGATGTTATTCTCCAAATGATACACCAAAACCATACTTATCGGTTAATATTTGTGTAGGGATGTTTTTCTCTATCCCATAATTTATCATACTAATGGGATTGTGACTATCAAGTCAATGCCTTATTTGCATAATGGCAATCCTGCAACACTACACTGGAATGTCTTATGACTAACTCATGAATCTTCCCATGGTTATTAAATATCCATCTATAAACCACTATTGTGGTTTCATCATTGCTCCTATTCATGAACAAAAAAGTAGACATGACTCCTCTCCCTACATTAAGTCCACGTGCACATAATGACTAGCTTTGGTACTTCCTAACTTTTCACTCTTCCTTTTGACAACAAAAGTGAAACATGAAACAATATCCTTACTTTCAGGATCTTGCACAGCTGCTGGCTTTGATCGAACTATATAGGTACTTTGTTCCCAAAGTAAATATTTTGAGACCTACAAACGAACGGGAGAGAGATGAATCGTTGAGGGACTCCAATGGAGGATGAATTGATGCCATGTTCTTCCTACCCAAAGGTCCTTTTATAATCAAGATTATCCCCAACTTATCATTGATTTGTAGTCTTCTATTTTTCACCCATACTGCTAAAAGAAACACAGTTTTATGCCGATCTAGTATGTATCTTCATGTCACAAGTTTTGCCTTGTAGATGAATATGGAACCCTAGAAGGTAGTGTTTATTTGGAAATATGATTTTACAATGTTCCATCCCATATTTAAGACAATATTGGAGAGTAATTTATGGTATAACATTAACATATTAATTTTCAACCCTAAGGCAACGCTAACTTGAACAGAGTTGGGAGATTCCAAGTAGGTACCACCAAAATAATGGAAGAAATCAGACCAGCCGCTACATGCATTCTTGGAGGCATATTTCCTAGTGGTAACCTATAGCAATCATATATATATATCTAATCCATGGTGGTGAAGAGCTGACATTTCCAGATCTGCTACTTGGCACATTCAGGAATGAAAACAATGTTTTAAATACATTTATATTAGTCTATAATATTTGTTGATTTATTCCTTTTAGCTTGTCATGATGACGCTTGTTTTCTAATATTAATTATCAACCCTAAGGCAACACTAACTTGTTTTCCCATATTAATTTTCAACCCTAAGGCAATCCCATAGTAGAAAGAACCAAAAAAGACTATTTCGCACAAATCAAAAGGCTCTTAAATTAACTGTATCATTCCTTCCTCAATGATTTGATGAATCCTTTGAAATTGTCTTGTAAATATAGTGAGACAAGGATCAAAACGCTTACCTAAAGAGATTGTTGCCTTTTCTCTTTATCATTAATTTCTATGATATGTGTTTCAAGTGATGCTAATGTTGTTCATCCTGTGTTATTCTCTTGTCAATTTCCTAATAGGGTGGCATTAAATGGCTTGCATTCTACTTTGATCAATCTGACAAAGTCTTTTTCTCCAACCAACCATATTAAACTTGAATGGATTTTGGACCTTTCCTCTCTTTCCACTTGGAGAAAAATTAGCAAATGGTTTGGTTGAAATTAAACCTTTTTATTCTTCAACAGTCTCTACCAATAGAACAATCTATTAGATGTACTAGGAGCTTCAGTCAAATCAAGATAAATATGCTACAAACATATGAAGAACCGTTTGATTTTGGATGCCAAAGGGATGGAAAAAGGGAAAGGAAACATCAAAGATCACTCACACCAATAACACTACAAGTCTACAGCAACCCAAAAGATTCAAGCCAACAAGTCGTCATCTTTTGTTGCAATAGCTTTGAATAGGCCCATAGGTGTCTCTAAACACCAAAGAAGCTCTAGACCATGCACAATTAATTTGCACATGTTCATTACGGGCCATCAACCTTGAAGTTTTTCGATATTCTAGTCATGTTGAA
This sequence comes from Pseudotsuga menziesii, assembly GCA_001517045.1. Taxonomy (NCBI): domain Eukaryota; kingdom Viridiplantae; phylum Streptophyta; class Pinopsida; order Pinales; family Pinaceae; genus Pseudotsuga; species Pseudotsuga menziesii. The sequence goes on from LPNX010235994.1 coordinate 564,671, forward strand.
TGATAGAATTGTCTTATATAATATGGATTCTGTCACTACTCTCACTCAATGAAGGTAACATTGTGGAATTTCAAGATGGCAAACTAGCCCCTAAGAAACATTATGCACCTTATTATTAGGAATATGTTTCAAATTATTTATGGTTTTTATTACAAGAAATGAAGGTCATTAGGATTTCTATCGAAGATTTCGTTGAACTATATTTGACAAAACACAACCATATTCACCTATACCTATGAAGGTCAACAATAAGTAGTGAACCTTGTGTCAGCTTATCTAGTTGGTGTTGTTGTGTATTGGGGAACTAACAACACATAAAAGCTAGTTTGTATCATGTTGAATCTAAAATGGAAACATGTTGGGATAGAAAATATATATGCAACCATTGAAATTGAATAAAGTTTCACTTTTGTAGAGATGGATAGTGGATGAACTCCCTTAAAGTCCTTGGCTTGTTTATGGATATTTCAACATTGTTGACACCTAAGAATACAAGGAAGACATCCTTCTAGTTAGAAGCCTAAAATACTATAAAACTAGGCTAAGCTTGTATGACCCTTCAAGTATATGGATTCCTAAGAGTTATGGTATTACTATTACAACTTTTGTAAGAGTAACAAGAGAGACCTCAAAAAGCTCAAAAGGGCCACATTGTCTGAGAAAAACACATTTTCTACTGTAAATATGCTCAACATAGCTAAGTATTGGGGTAGGCCACACTATCCATCTATCATTTGAGGTACATACAAAATGTGTATGCCCAAGGATTGCTATATCATGAATTTGAAGAATCGAAGTTACATAAATTACATCAAAAAAATTTCAAAGGCCGAGGGGAAGAACCCTAAATTTAGTGGTGGAAAAATCAAAATGGCCATTTTGTTGGAACCTATAGAGAAACCAAGCATCCACTCTACAATATATCCAAGAACTAACATCATTCAAGTGAAGGATGTATGCAGACTGCTATAGACATTATATCTCTACTCATTCAATTTCCTACAAAGTGTTGTATCTTGCTTAGTGCTCCTCTTTGTTTATCATTTAGGTTCAACGTAACAGTATCAACAAGTCCAGGAAAATATTCTAGTACATCTCCTTTATAGTAATGGACAAATAATGATGTTAGTTCTTGGAGATCCTGTAGAGTGGATGTTTTAACCTATTCAGTGCTACTATATAGTGCATAACTCAGCACTTCAGAGAAGATTCTAATGGTTTTCTTGGACATCTTGGGGTATCCTAATTAATTTCATAATTATAGTTGGGAGCAATGCATTCCGAAATTCCATGGGCAATAGGATTCTGCTAGGTTTCATGTTGAATTACATATTGAATCTCTTGCAAGGTTGAATGTGGCCCTGAGGATATTAAGATGAATATGTTCAATATATATCTTAACTTGCAAAAATGTGACATAAGAAATTGGTATATATGGATTCCTAGTAAGGGTTGTATACTCAATTGTAAATGTTTTAACCTCTTCAGTGCTACTCTGTAATGCATAACCCAACACTTCAGAGAATATTCTCTCCACTGTATCTTGAACATGCCCCCTACAAATTAATTTTGGATGCCTCTCAGTTGCAGTAATGATACTGATCAACCGGATAAAGAAGGCTTGAAAAGAGTTCAAATCTAAAATATTAGGCCTCACCAAACTCAAAAGATTGAAGAGCTCTTTAAAATTGTTCTAAAAAAGGGTGCATGATAATAACACCCGTCTCCTCGTATGTATTTGGGAAAGAGCATGGAGTATGCTGGTGTCCTTATTACGTGGGGAATTACCTTCATCTAAAACCAATAGTCCTGGTCCCTAAAGTAGAATTTGTTGGCAAGTTTCACCCAATGGATCAAATTAAACACGTCATATTCTAAGGATTTATTAAACATGATAAGATGAAAGACACTAGGGAATTTATTCAACATCTATACTTACAAATTTGGAATATGCAAATGGTGGATGGACCACCACTCCTTAATGAAGTCATTCTTTAAATAGAAAAGATGATGGCTAGTAAACCTTAACCATTTTAACTGTCTTTCAAATATTTGTGTTTGAGTTGTCTGAGTATTTTTTTCTAAAAAACATCTCAACCACCCCTCAATGTAATCTTGCATCAATACTACAATTATATCTTGTCAAACCATTATTTTGAATAACCCTTCTTCCATTTTTAAGAGATCCTAGTGTTGCTTCCATGAGCTAGTCACTTGATTTTCATTATCATTCACATATATTACTACTAGCCAATTTCTCATTTCTCTTTCGGAAAAATGGTGAGGTTATAAAATTGATGCCTCCACAAGGTTCTATGCTTACAAATCTTCCTCTATTTTCTCCCTTTTTAGAAGCAATGAATCTCTTATGAAAGGTAGGCCCCCAAGTTTATTTTTTACTTCAGTGGCTTTTAGGAAAGTTGTGTTCTTTCTCTCCTACAGAATACCGCAAGTGGTGATCATTTATCAAAGGATGTCTATATGCCCTATCCATCCAACCTCTATTTTATTGTATTTGTTTTGAGAGGGGAGCACATACTTCTTTCTTCTCACCACAATGATGCCTGATACCTATTACAAATAGGTACTAACTGTGCCCTAAACCTAAAAACATGACATAAGAGTTATTTAAAGCTGATATGGATTATATTCATTAATTAATATAGGTGGAAACAGGCAGAGAGAAAAATTCAATGATAGTTGTGTCCTTTCCAACGTTTAATCTTCTTAATCTTCCAACTGTTTCTTTTCTGTGGTTTTCTTATATTTTAACAACCAAACAAAATAACCTCTCGAAAATATATGTTATCGCTAAAATTTGGAAATTATTGGGTTAGGTTTGAGTTGATTTTTAATAAAAGGTTTATAATAAAAAAACCTGAAAGAAGAAATCCATAACATTTGGCAGACTTCTGGTAAATCCCCGTTGTTGATACAATTTGGAAAATATTGGGTTAGGTTCGAGTTGCTTTCTAACCCAGGGATTTTATAATGATATTGAATTATATTTGAATATTTATATAAAATCCCTAGTGGTTAGGGTACATGTTCCTTCTCCTCGATTTCACACTTGGGTGCATCGAATATACACCCAAGGGTAGGATGTCACACCCCCAAACTCTGTTTACCCCTATTACCTCTGTTTTCGTGGGTGCTGAATGAGGGTAACCTACTCTAATAGCCTCTTCCTTTCCTCTATTGGCCTCTAATAGACTTTGAATTTCCTTTATTGTCCTTTCCTCTATGAGGATGACGATGAATTTCCTTTATTGTCCACGTATCCCATAATATATCTCGGTCATCACTATAATAGAAATCTCACTCAGCTATAATAACAATGCAATATAAAAACTAATAAACCTGAGCCTACAAGTTATTTGGAGCTGGACATGAAAGAAAGTAAAGGGAAGAAAAGGGATGTAGGGAAGGCGTTAGGGAAATATGGAAAAAACAGTAAAGGGACAAGAAGGGCGAGACAACATGCAGGAGCGTTACTACCACGATCCTGGACCATGAGGGAAATCTTATCATTCTAGTATCACTAAGCTAAAATCAAACTCGTTCAATGAACTCTTCTAATAGATCAAATTAGTAATGAATCCCTGAAGATTTGCAAAATATTTTTAAAATCGAAATGAAGTAGGGGATTGTTCTTGTTATTGTCTGATTATGCGGTCCCTTGGGCATAAATATACCTAGAATCAAGTCTAAAATATATTTGAAGGAACTCTATGCATCAAAAAAGGAAATGCGGTCTATTTTGAAGTGATTCTGGACATGGACAGTGGTGGAAAGCAACATATTTCACAAATATAGGCATGTAAACAGTAATGAAGAGGGTTATTTATAAGGTATGGACCCAACTAGGGATTTTCCAAACATATCTCAGACCCAAAATTAGCCCTGAAATGGCATTCTGGACCAACCCAAAACCATCAAGCAGCAACCCTTTCTCAATTCTGGATGCATCATAAGCAATTACGGGTTGATTATGAAAGCTGAAAATAATTTTTTTCCCACTAAGACTGCAGTCCTATGAATTCTTTCCATAGTAATAACCCTAAGCCATGAATCCATGCTTCATTTTCTAGGTTCTAAGAATGAATAAACTTCAAACATCTGGTGTACCTTCATTTTCTTCATTGTCGGAGAGCCGAAGGATGGACACAAACGCGCAAAAATCTCCCTCTGGACACAAACGCGCAACAATTTCCACAGGGGTGAGAGTTCTAAATGCTGTAATGGCAATTTCCGCAGGCACAAGAATTCTAAGGGTTGTAATGGCAATTTCCACAGGTGCTAGAGTTCTAAAAGCTGTAATGGCAATTTCTAGATTATTGGGCATTAAACTGCATAAACCACCAACCTCCAATGTGGTCATCATTGAGTTGCATTTTCCTAATTAAGACAGGATTAACTCAGTCCTTCATATTATTGATTATATGTAATTATTGCATATGATATTTTTCCAACATCATTTCATTTCCTAATAAGTTGTGGCAAATCATTTGTGAGAGATCTAAAGCATTAGACTCATTAACCATTAAAGTGTAAACTCTATATTATAACATAATCATTTAATAAACTATATAGAGATTTGCATTAAGATCAAAAGTGTCTATTGGAATAAAAAGGACTTGCTTTCATAATCAATCATTGCTTAATAATTTGTATATATTTAAGTACAATTAACTAGGAGTTTCCATATAAAGATTATAATAATAAAATTGAGAGTTGTGACATCATTTTATCCAAACATACCAAGTATAAGAAAGTGAATTATAGCGTTTGTATATTGTTATCTCATAATAATTAATAAAGGTCATAATTTCAATTTATTTGAAATCATTATCTCTTGATTATTAAAATCAAACATCTTCTTGTGGAACTATTTACATTAAAACCTTTCCAAAATAATTAAACATCAAATAATTTCCATTTACCTTTATGCAGTAAAGGTGATGGTAAACTATAATCCTTGTCTTCCATTCTTGGGCATATAAATCTTACATGTACCTATGTTCAATGAGATTGAGTATTTTCTAATGAATTTAGATAAATCATAGTATTTATGTTACGATACTTTACCATTCATATGAAAAGGTTGTTAATAATAATAAAAATCCCCAAATTTTCGATGAGAGGCCCACTACTTTGGGATGTGTAATTAACTATTTAATGATCTATTCATCTACTTTTATGAAAAATAATATATATGTTTAAGAATCTATGTAACTTTTTTCATTAACTGAAATTCTAACACTGTTGTATGTGTCATGTACATTTGGTCATGGGTTTTGAATCTGGATGGGGACAAATACAACATACTTACCCAACCATGTAAACTACAAGAGGAACCCTCATCGTCGTCATCGTCATCATAATCATCATCATCGTCGTCGTCGTCGCCGTCTTCTTCATCATCGTCGTCGTCGTCTTCATGATGATGATGATGTTGATGATGATGATGATGATGGTTTTGGTTATTCAGTTTCCTTTCTTCCATCAATAAGAGTTTGAAACCCACCTTTTGCTATTGCATTAGACTTGCTTCCTAGAATATTATGGTGAATATCCCCCGCGTCTCACTCTACAACACTCAGAAGAATTGTAGGAACATAATATTGATGACGATGATCATGAGGATGAAGATTCTTGAGGATGAAGATGATGATGAAGATGATGATGATGGAGATGATGATGTTGATGATGATTATCATCATCATGAGGATGATGATGATGATGATGGCGATGATGATGATGGTGATGATGATGATGGCGATGATGATGAATATGATGATGATGGTGATGATGATGATGATGATTATGATGATCATGGGGATGACGATGATGATGGCGACGATGATGATGAAGATGGTGATGATGATGTTGATGAGGATGATGATGATTATCATCACCATGAGGATGACGATGATGATGATGAAGATGATGATGTTGATGAATATGAAGATGATGATGATGATGATGGTGATGATGATGATGATGATGATGATGACGATGACGGTGACAATGATGATGATGATGATGTTGATGATGATGATGATGATGATTATCATCATCATGAGGATGTCGACGACGATGATGATGATGATAATGATGAAGATGATGATGACGATGATCATGAGGATGAAGATGATGATGATGATGATGATGATGAAGATGATGATGATGGTGATGATGATGTTGATGATGATTATCATCATCATGAGGATGACGATGATGATGGTCATGATCATGAGGATGAAGATGATGATGATGACGATAATGATGAAGATGATGATGATGGCGATGATGATGTTGATGATGATTATCATCATCATGAGGATGACGATGATGATGATGGCGATGATGATGAAGATGATGATGATGGTGATGGTGATGATGATCATGGGGATGACGATGATGATGACAAGGATGATGATGAAGATTATGATGATGGTGATGATGATGTTGATGATGATTATCATCATCATGAGGATGACGATGACAATGATGATGATGATGATGATATGATGTTGATGACGACGATGACAATGATGATGATGATGATGTTAATGATGATGATTATGACCATCATCATGAGGATGACGATGATGATGATGATGATGATGGAGATGTTGATGATGTTGATGATGATTATCATCATCATGAGGATGATGGTGATGATAATGATGATGATGGTGTTCACGATGATCATGATGATGGAGATGATGATGTGTGATGATGATGATCATATGACCTTATGACATTATTTTATTTTATTTTATCCCCATGATGATGATGATCATGGGGATAACGATGATGATGAGGAGGAGGATGATGAAGATGATGATGATGGTGATGATGATGTTGTGGAGGATGATGATGATTATCATCACCATGAGGATGACGATGATGATGTGTGATGATGACGAAGATGATGATGTTGATGAATATGAAGATGATGATGATGATGATGATGCTCATGATGATGATGTTGATGACGATGATGACAATGATGATGATGATGATGATGATTATCATCATCATGAGGATGACGATGATGATGATGAAGATAATGATGAAGATGATGATGACGTTGGTGGTGATGACGACGATGATGATGGTGATGATCATGAGGATGAAGATGATGATGATGACAATGATGATGATGGCGATGATGATTATCATCATCATGAGGATGACGATGATGAAGATGATGATGATGATGATCATGGGGATAACGATGATGATGATGAGGATGATGATGAAGATGATGATGATGGTGATGATGATGTTGATGATGATTATCATCATCATGAGTATGACAATGACAATGATGATGTTGATGATGATTATGATGTTGATGACGACAATGACAATGATGATGATGTCGATGATGATGATTATCATCATCATGAGGATGATGATGATGATGGAGATGGTGATGATGGTGATGATGATCACGGTGACGCTCTTGATGATGATGATGATGATGTTCATGATGATGATGTTCATGATAATGATGATCATGATCATGATGACACTCTTGATGATGATGATGATGATGATGATGATAATGATGATGAAAATGATAATGATGAGGATGATGATGATGATGACAATGTTGATGATGATGATGACCATATCCTTATGATGATGACGATGATGATGAAGATGATGATGTGTGATGATGACGACGATGATGATGAAGATGGTGATGTGTGATGACGACGACGACGATGATGAATACGATGATGATGATGATGATGACGATGACGATGACGATGATGAAGATGACGATGACGATGACAATGATGATGATGATGTTGATGAAGACGATGACAATTATGATGTTGATGACATGGAACAAACAATTTCAAACATGACATTATTTTATTTCAAAAAAACCTACGAACTAGTGTCAAAAATCTTATTACACACCCGTTGAAAAACCCCACAAATTAGTGCCCCACATCCAACACATATCCATCTAATATCCTACGCATAAGCGTCAAGTATCCTACACAGCACCGTCGAATTTCCTACACATAACCGTCGAATATTCGAATCCCTAGTGTAAGAAATTAGACGATATAGACATCGAAAAACCTACACTCTAGCATCAAAAATTTGACAACACTAAAATACTTCAAAATGATCAGTACTTTTCATCATTGCTGTCTGACACATACGTATGATACGTATGTCGTCGGATTTTGGGTTCAAATCCTGTTGTGTGTCAACACAATGCAAATTTGATAATGGAAGTTTTGGGCCAAGAGGCACATTCTACAACCTATTATGGGGGAGATTATCACAAGTGAGTTATTGCAAAATTGATAACACTGATTTTTCATATAATCCTTTTAATAATAGTTATCCTATATCCATCTTAATCGTATATCTATGAAGCACCAAGAGAGATCAAATCCCTAGATATGAAAACATTTCCCAATTTTTTGTATCATCAAAAAATTTTGCACCTTAATCATTTTGATCTTGATGGAGATTTACTGGATTCAAGTTTAATACAAATCTAATCCGGGTGTCTATTATTGTTGTTTATATGTGCATTATATTTTTTTGTCAAGTTGTTTTAAGCATCTATCTTCTACCATTTCTTGGTTGTTTCTTTTTCAACATGGTATCAAAGACAATGTGCAACCTATGCTATTAAGCTTGTTACCCTACATTTTTTAGAGGTTTTAAGCATGTGAAAAGTGATTAGTTTGCTTGGTAAAGATTGTAGAATGTTTAATGTAGCATCAAAATTTGTTATGGTAGATTGTGCAATCAAAGGCTACAGGGAGATCTTTCTTAAAGTGTGTAAGAGGCCTTTAAATCAAGTGACATTGTAAGGGAGATTGCCACTAATAGGGTTTTCACATAATTGTTTTTCCAATAAGTTTTGGAAAATAACCGAGTGTTTTATGTACAATATTTAGGCTAGGAAACAAGCTTGAATTTAAAATAAAAACATAGAAATAAAAAATAGAAAAATAATTACAATTAAAATAATCATAGAATTTATAAGATCACTACATTTACAATATAAATAGAGCCCACTTTGCAACCATGGTCAAAAAAAGGAAAAAACTGACAATAATTTGAAAATTATTTATGCATTACAATAAAACCATTGGAATCGTGAAAATTCATTGAAGATTAGGTGGTTGAGCTTGGAAGGAATTGTTGACATGGGAAAATGGCTCTTATCAAATTCACAAGCTTACTTAGTGAAAGGGCCCAATTGGACCTTCCTTCGTTGAAGTGGAAAACCCTTTAGTTATAACCCAACTGTTGTATGCAATGTAAAAAATATATATATGCATAATCTAATATAAACTAATCAATGAAAGTGCATACATATAAATGAGTATGGAGTAAGCCCTAAGGGTTATCTCAAGAAGTATTGATCCAGATGGGATATCTCTCCCCCCCCCAAATTGGGGAGGTCATGGATTCAACTCTCTCAATCCTCTTAGGGTTAGGATCCATAATCAGGGATGATGATTTACCTCATTTACCATCCATGAATCATGGAGAAAAACTTGAAGGGTCTTCTGTGAGATTATTGCTCAATAAATAAATGGGTATGGAGTGGATGCAAAAAATAAAAATAAAAATGCAATAAATGCAACATACAACATGTAGCTAGCTATATCCTAACTATAGGAGTAGAGATAAAATTATGGAGGTGTAACTAATAATGGGAAAAATAGTCCACCACTATCAAAAAAAAATGAGCCTCGATTGAACCCTCCCAAATGCTTTCCAAAATGAAACAATTTGACTGCTAAAACATTTCCCTAATGAAAAAACTAGTCTACAACTCAAATGAAATAAAACATGATCAAACATATGGCAATGGAGAGAATAGTCCACCAGCTAAAGTATATGCAAAATCAAAATCTTTGGATAATCACGAATATTCCACAAGATAACGAAAAACTTTTTGTTTCATATTATTATTAGTGAGCATAAATAAGTGAAGATAAACATTATAAAGAAGAGAATACTAATTAGAGGAAATTTGGGGTCTAAAATGGGCCTTATCCAAATGGAATCCTTATAAGAATTAGTAGTTTCCATATAGTATACCTCTACAATGGACAAAACGACCATAATCTGTCATTTTCTCATCTAACTCACTAATCCACCAAACAATAGAAACACATATCCACTTGTAGATATCCTCCTATCTACATCCCCTACACAATTAGAATCTACATAACCTTGTACTTCCACTCAGTGTGGTCTCATGAAACATTACTATGATAACAAATGGAATATGGCAAAAGCACCTCACAAATACATAAATACCCTTTTCATTACAACCCAATGTTCACATCCAGGGTTAGCCATGAATTGACTCAAAACTCCCACTACTTGGGAAATGTTTGGTCTAATATAGACCATAGCATACTTCAAACTACCAACTACAATAGCATAAAGATCAAACCATATATTCCATCTATGTGGGTGTTGTAGGACATTGTTCAACTGAATGATGAATTCCAATAGAAATCAGAACAATCAATGGTCTACAATTATCCATGTGAAAATGTTGTAGCGTAGAGTTCATGCACTTACTCTAGCTAAACCAAAGCTTTATGTTTGAATTTATCTTTCAAAATATTCATTCCTAATATATATTTTGTTGCCCTTGGGTCCTTCATGCGAAATCATGCTAAAAGTTGAGACTTCAAATCACATCCCTACTATTACCAAAAAAATAACATATCATATACATACAAAGTGATAACAAGGAAATGACCACCACCATGTTTGTAATACACATAGTGATATAAATTGGATTTAAAAATATCTATCCCAACACAAAGGAATCATACTTTTGGTACCACATTCTATGAGACTATTTGAGACTATATAAAATAATAATAGTTTGCAAACCAATGACTTTAACTTTGTCAATGTAGTGCTCTAGATGTGTCATATAGATATCCTCCTTCAAGTCACCACATAGGAATGTTATTTTCACATCTGTATGTTCTATCTCTAAATCAAAATTCTCTAATACAAATAACAAAAATCTAATAGATATTAGCTTAACAACTAGTGAAAAATTGTCAGCAAAATCTATCTCCTCGCCCTTGGAATATCCTTCTACGGCTAGCTCTACCTTATATTTTTAAACACTACCATATAAAACATATTATACAACTTAATGAGAACTTTCGAGAGTTCTCAGCTTTTTGTAGAATGCATTTAGTGGTTACTTTTACCCCCAAATAAAAAAGTGGTGTTACTGGTAACACCATTCTTTTTTTGGGGCTAAAATTACTACTTTTTTGGAACCTTGGCCAATGTCGATGCAATCAAAACCCTAAATCAACTTCCAAATCAAAAGAAGTGCTGCCGTTAGCATCCATTTTTTTGAAATTGAAATTATGATATTTTTAAAACCTCGGCCAGTGTCAATGCAATCAAAACTCAAAATATCACCCAAATCAAAAAGTGGTGCTACTAGTGGCACCCCTTTCTTCCATTGGGTTACAATTTCATTCATTTTGAAACCATGCATAGCATAAAAGAATATTTATCTATGTTGCACAAGTTTCTGGAATGCCGGTATGTTGGATACGCGGAGACGAGTATCTGATACAGCTAGAAGTTTCGCCCAAATTTGCAGGAAACGTAGGGTTGGGAGCGGCAATAATATATATATATATATATATATATATATATATATTAAATATGTATTCAAAAAAATAAAGTTAAAAAAACATAATTGATTAATTCCATAGCTTAAACTATTTTATCCTCTTAATCCTCTAGTAATGTCATGAAATTCATTCTTTTTAAATTTGCTCACTCCTCTAGGTCCACATTATACAAATGTTATTGTACGAGTTTGTAAAGGCAGGTTGCATATATGTGTACGAAGCACCAATAGCTTCATAAATCACAAGATTCAATATTTTTCTAATTCCGTGTTCCAACTCCATCTATATTATTTCTCCTAAGAGTGCTTAGTCTTTGGGCGCCTCTGCATTTTTTTTTATGGTAACTACTACTCACTTCTAATGTGAATGAAATTGATTGTTTTAAGTTCAACTAACAAACTTTAAAATTTGTTAGTATATTGAATTTGATATGGTTTATGATCCTAAATTGCTATATTAGTCAGTATGGGTAACGTAAGCTAGCTATAATCATTTGAGATATGAATTAAAGTTGTTCAATATTTTAGTATTGTAAAAGTTCCATTTGTATTCACTTAAGTACACTTGCAACATATATTTTGAGTGTGAATGGATCTAAACATTTAATAGGCGTGGGCCCTCGTTATTTATATAACCTTGAAAATAAAAAAATGGCATTATTGATAGATTCAATTGAAATTTTTATTATTGGGGATTTATTGACACAATAAACTTCAATCATTCAATTTATTTTCAACACTTTTCTTATGATTTTGGCCTCCACATGGTTGGGAGCTTGTAGAAGCTCCCTGTTTGTTTGGGAGCTTCTACAATCTCCCAATAAAAAGGGAGCGTCAAAATCAAGTTCCCAAAAATCTCCCAAAAATCTCCCAAGTTCCCAAAGAAGCTCCCATAAAAAAGGGGACGTTTCGTACCATCTCCTAAGCTCCCAAGAGCGGGAAAATGTCAAGTATGAGTTTCCAAAATCTCGGGAGCGTGCCCGTGCAACTATTATATTTATTTATTTTTCTTTTAAATAACCTAAAAAAAAGAAGAGATATCCCAATTTTAATAAAAAAATATAACTTACTAAAAAGATGATGAATGTGAAAAAAAAGACATTTAAAAAAAAATCCATTTTTTAAAAATAAATTTCAAATTTACAACAAAAAAAACACAAATAAAAAAAAAAGAATCTCGGCTAGGGCTATGGTGCAGGAGGGGGAATCGAGTCTCGACCAGGGTTAGGGCACATAAGAGGCAATGGAGAATGGGGGGGGGGGGGACGAGGTGGCGAGGGAGAGGGGATGAGTGGGGTTGTGGAGGAAGGAACATGAGGGGAGAGATAAGCGGGGGACAAGCGGGGGTATTGTTTAATTTTTTTAATTGTTATTTATTATAATTTTTTGTTTTTAGTTTATTTTAGTTGTTTGTTTTTAATTTTTTTTATTTAAAAAAAATTAATTATTTTTATATAAAAAATTGTAATTGTTTTTATCAAAAAAATTTAATTGTTTTTTAATAATAAAAATTGTGTTTTTTTTAAAAGAAAGTAAATCTATTGCATTCTTAGACTAAGAAATCAATATACCATTCAGCATATGTCAAATTTGTAGACCCAAAAAGTAATGCACTAAGCCTAAATCGGTCATTTCAAATTCATTCTTTATATTATTTTTCATGGCTTGTATAAATGTAAGTTGGCTTCGAGTAATAAGAATATCATCGACATATAGTACTACAATGAGAAAATCATCATCAAAGTTCTTAACATACAAATTTGGATCAGATATACACCGCTTACAACCATTCTTAAAGAAATAAACATCAATTTTCCCATACCAAGCTCTAGGTGCTTGTTTAAGACCATATAAAGACTTGTTCAATTTGCATACCAAACATGAAGTGTCAACAGTAATAAAACCAAGTGGTTGTTGCATATAAATGTTTTCACTAAGATCACCATTCAAAAACTAACTATTGCTATCCATTTGGTGTATTTCCCATTAATAAGATGCAGCAAGATAAATAGTAGTTCATATTTGTTCATTTTAGCAAATGGAGCAAAAGTTTTAGCAGATTCAATACCTTCTTGTTGAAGATTCATTTTTCTACAAATCAATCTTTATGTTTTTTAATCTGCCCATCTGTAGTAAACTTTGTTTTATATATCCACTTACATCCAACTAAATTATTTCCAGGAAGAAGAGGCATAAGAGTCCATGTTTTATTTTACATTAAAGAGTCATATTCAATTGTCAGTACTTTCTCCCATTCATGTTTATATTTAGCTTAACCATAGGTAAAGGGATAATTTATGGCAAATAATTTAGTCATAAGAGAAAATTCAAATCTAGTTCAATAAGTATCGAAAGGAATACTAATCTCATAACTTGTGGATTCTAGAGTTTTCTAGGCCTAAAAAGGAAGAGAGGTAGTGGTAGGAACCACACTAGTATATTTAGGACATTCAAGAGGAACACTTGAAGAAGAAGGTGAACTAGGATTAAGTGTAGGCACAAAAGGAGAGGAAGGAATAACAAATATAGGGGCAACAAAAGATATTGAAGGAAAATTCAAGGTAACATGTGGCTCAACAAACGCAGGAGCAGGAGAGGATTCGTTGAATTGAACATCTCACCTAATGATAACACCTTGCGTAAATGAATCAAACAACATGTACACTTTGGAATCCTCACAATAACTAATGAAAATACATTTGTGAGACTTGGATTCTAACTTTTTTCCATTTTTCATCTAGAATATATGCCCAGCATTTACTTCCAAAAACCGTAAAGTTACTAATATTAGGTCTTCTTTCATTCCATTTTTATTCGAGAGTAACCTACAAAACTGCTTTAGTAGGGACTCTATTCAAGATATAATTATTACAACAAATAGCTTCATCCCAAAAACATTTATATAAGCTCTTAAATTAAAGAATACATCTTGCCATTTCTACCAAAATTCTATTATTTCTTTAAGCTACCTCATTTTATTGAGGTGTATAGGGAACAATCTGTAGATATTGAATACCATGCTTATATAAATATACATTAAATTCATTTTTAGTGGATTCCTCCCTAGGAAAAGTTTTAAGGATCCATACTAATTTAAAAGTGTATAAACCTTGGTGAATCTTACCAATTTTTAAAATGTCAACCATAAAATATTTGGGGATATTTTTCAAAACTATTTTAATTTCCAAGTATTTTATATAGTTTATATTATAATTTAACGATTTATGGAATGAAAAAATTATACCACATCAAAATTGGGCGAAACATGGCTTATGAAAATGCAAATTGGTGAATCATTTTTTGAAAAAATAGCCCATGGGTTGAATTTTACCCCTAGAATTTTCCTTGTTCCTCCCATGATCAGTTCTTAAAGTCTTAATAGTTTTACCAAATTCTTTTTCAACCATGGATTTAAAATCTTGAAATCTACCAAAGGTTTCACTTTTATGCTTCAAAAAATAAACCCAATATTTACGACTAAAGTCATCAATAAAAGTAATAAAGTAGATTGCATGAGGCAAAGGAGTTTCAAGAAGAACGCAAATACCACTATGAATTAGTTGCAATGGTTCTTTAGCATGCCAAATTTTTCCCTTCATCAAACATTTCCTTATGAGTTTTTACGAAGAGCACAACTTTCACAAACAACTTTAGTGGAAGAAATTGAAGGTAATCCAAGAACCATGTTAAACATCATTTGCATTTTATCATAATTGAATCCACCTAGCCTTTCATGCTATAGTTTACTTGTCAACATGAGCAACATAGGGATAACAAGGTTGATTTTTTCTTGAATTAAAACTAGTAAACCTACATAATCCATCATTATGATCAACATGGCCGGAAGAAACAATTTTGAAGTTATGTTTGATATCTTTTAACACATATTTATCACGCCAAGCTTCAAATTTATAACCGTTCTTACATGCATGATAAAAATGAAGCAAGTCGATGGACATTCCTTGAACATGAAACACATCTTCCAAAGTACCATTAGGTACATTAACATTACCAAATACTAAAACTAAAAGATGATTACCATCACTTTCTATGTTGTGTGTTTTTTAATACCATGAGAATTAAATAAAGAAGTTGTACCAAACATATGGATAGATGCACTAGAATCCATTCTCCATTCCACAATAGAAGAGGATTTACTAGGTTGAACAGAATAGGTACACAGGGATACCAGATGTTCATTAGAAGACTTCTTCTTTGCTTTCACAAGTTCATGTCTCCATTTAAAGCAAATATTTTCAATGTGGTTGGCTTTTCCACAATACTTACAAGGATTGTACAGTTCCTTTTTATTAGACACAATGTTAAAAGAATCATCATCAGAAGAAGTTTATCCTTGATTATATTAGGATTCTTTTTACTATGCTCCATTAGAGATTTATTATTAGACAATTGCCCAAAATCACTTAATCTTTCTTGTTAATTAATTAAACCTTTACAAAAATCTTCAAAACTTGGTTTCATAGTTCCTTTAGACATTTCAATAGCTCTATTCTTAGTTTGGATGAACATATCAAAACATGAAGGTAACTTTTATTCAACAATAATAGTGAGAGCATTATCGTTTTTCTTGTAATCGCTACCACAATTATTTAGCTTTTCATTAAAAGTTTTAATTTCAGCAAGGAATGATTATATTCTATTAAAATATTTAAGGTGTAACTCATGGTTTTATTTTCAAGATAATAAGTAGAAACATCATCACTTTTATCAAATAAAGAAGATAGGGTTTTCCATACCTCAATGGGACTATTTTCAACCTCAATTTGTACTTGTAGACTATCTGTAACAGTTTGTCTAATGAGTGCTTTTGCATGATCACATTGATCTTCCCATATTGCCAAGTCTTTTGCATCAATTGGGTTTGTTTGATCACCTTTAACTAATATCCATAAGTTCGTACTCCTAAGAACATCAATCATCTTTCTCTTCCAAGAGAGAAAACTAGATCCAACTAATGCAGGAATAAAAACAACTTCTTAAATCATAGTGTGACAAAAAAATGAAACCCTAAATGCAAAAAAATGATTTGTCGCAAAAGAAGAAAAGTGATTAAAAACCATAAATTTCTCATCGATACCAAATCTTAACAACAATTAATAGATGAATTTGTAAATCTACAATAAAAACAAGAGAATAGAGACTCAAACCAAGCAAAAAAATGTCGAAAAAGAGGTATTCACGCTTTCGCTGACCCAAAGGTGTGAATATGCTCCAAACAACTCGAAACCTATTGAAAATTAGAAAAGTTGTGAAACAATGCTCATATCGTATGTAAACATACAACAAAACACAACCAGAGCTAAAAATAAACCAAAAATGCTACAAAACAAATAAATCATTGATAGCAAGTTAGTATAGAATCGATTTTAATCCAGATCTTTAGAAAATATCAAGAGAAACTTGAAAAAATATGCAAATGTAATGGTGAGAGTTAGGGTTTGGAAATTTTTTCTCAAACATGTATTAAATGTATAGATTTAGAAAATAACCACAAGGGTTTGGGAGATCAGATGAGAAATATGGAGGATACAACAAAAAATTTGAAGAATTTGTTGCTTGTAAAAAAAATATTCAAAAAAATTACCAAAAAAGGTAGAGCATAGAACTAGGTCTAACACCATGCTAGAATATTGAAAATATGCATGAACATACAACAATAAATTTTCTAACATGAAAAGTAATAATCTTCTGGTATAGCCTTTTATCTACACAAGCAGGAAATAATCAAGTAAAAAACAAGAGAAAAGAATGGTATACTAGATATACGTGGTAAAACCCCAAATGGAGTAACAACCATGGGAAGGTATTGTCTTCTTATTCTTAAAAAATCTCTAGTTTTACAAGTGATCTCCTCTCCACATTTGATTCACAATTTTACATCAACATAAGAATATGAATCTCAACATATGAACAAAGGATCTCCTTCACCTCTATTATATACCAAGAGGTATGGAAGAATTACACCTCAAAATATGTGTGGGATAAATGATTTTCCACCTCTTTATATAATGAATGGTAATAGGAGAATATTTCTCCACTATGCATGTAGGATAACTCCTTTTACATAATATCAGAGTTATTTATGCCTTCTAATGCTAGATAAAACATCTTACATTTCCATACTAGACATCATTACAAATGTAATATTGAAATTATATATTCCAACATTAGCAAGCACCATAGCCCCTCAGACCATTTTACACCCTTTGTGAGAAAAAACAACCTACACACCCACATCATTAAGTTTTCCTACTGATAGCAGGTTATGCATTAAACTTTGAATGTAAAAAATCATTGATCCACTTCACTCTAATGTTAGAGAATCTAATCAAGACTCTACCACAACCAACTATGTTGAGAGGAGAGTCATCACCAAGGTATACCATCACATCATGATGTTTCTCACACAATGAAATTCAATTTATTTGGGAGGTAATATGGAAGGAATCTATAGAGCCTATCAATCACACAATCTAGCCTGCATGGGTGGCTAAAGATGCAACAAACGCATCTCCACCATCCTATTGAAAATATTTTTCAAACTCATCATCTAAATCATTATTTTTCTTTTTATTCTCTTCGGCCTTACGCTCTCTTTTGAAATGTCCAACCTTGTTACAGTTCTAACATTTTTCCTTGGACTTTCTAGGAGACTTGTGGATCCCTCAAGATTTGGATCTACTATTTTCCCTATTTTTTGTCTTTCTTCTTCTATCTTTCATGAACATCCAAGCCCTCTTTGGTGGATTCAAAATATTAAGTTGTCTCACCTCTTCTTAGAGTAAAGTAGTCACAACCTCATAAAGCACTAATGTATTCAAAATGCTTCCAATGGCCATTACCAGGATGTCTTGTGATTTTGGTAAATAACACAAAATGATCATATAATGGTCCTCCTCATCCATCTTCACTCCAACTAAGATAAACTAGGTCACAGTAGTATTAAAGGAATTAAGATGCTTACCAATAGAATCACCATCACCCATTTTCAACACGAGCAATTTTTTTTGGAGAATAAGTTTATATAGAACATGGATTTATCCTGGTACAAATCCCTCAACTTCTTCTAGAGATTTTTGCAATTCTATCTTTAAAAACATTCAATAACATTGAATCGGCCAAACAAATATTGCTAAGGATTTTTGCCTTTCTCTCCAACATTTCCTAGTCTTCAAATTTCATACCAAAGGGATCAGTTCCAAATACAACAACCCATAGATATCAATCTATGAGCAATTCCTCCATCTTGAGCATCCACAACTAAAATTTAGTGTATGCATTAGACTTAGCCATTTATATTCTAGAAGTGCTTTCCATTTACCTACAACAAGATTTTCTTATGTGTAAACTCCCACTCAAACCAAGATTAGATAATTAAAAAAAAACATTGTTCCTAACACATTGGATATGAGGTAATCAGGCTCTAATACCAAATCAAAGTAAACAAAGGCGCATAATACAATTCCTACAGTAATCAAAGAGAGAAGAATGTGCAAAGATTTAAATAAACAAAATTGTAGTAATGAACAACACAAAAACATACAACCATTAGACAATCACAACAGGATTTGAACCCGAATTCCGATGTCATTTGACATTTCGCACAGATGTGTCAGACAGCAATCAATCAACAGAATGCCGACAACAAAATATTTATAGCGCCGTCGAATATCCGACACTCAGGAGTCGGATTTTCAACTCTTGTAGTGTCGGATCTTCGACGTATGTGAACCCAAAAATTTCGTTATCTGACCCCTAAGCGTCGGATATCTAACGGGCAGTATAGATTTTTTTATAAAAAAAAAATTAAGGTTTACATGATTTTAAATTTTATGGTCCCATACTTTCAATGGTAACTATGTTCAAGGTGTCTAATATTAGACGCATGTCCATTATAAATATAAATTGTTTTAAACATTTCGACATGTTTGTTATAGAAGCGACGGACGATTACGAAAATTATTTGTTCCTCGACGGACGTTTTCAGGAATTGTTTTATTCTTCAACGGGCGGTTGTGGGAATTTTTTTTTTCATCGATAGACAGTTTGCCGGGAATTTTTTATTCTTCGACTTCTCTTCGTTTGAGAAAACCTTGATGCATGGTTGATGCGTGGAACTTGATTTTTTAAGACAACCGGTTATATTCATTAACAAAGTTTATGACAAAATGTCAAATAGATTAAATATTCCGGATCCAAACGAAGATAACCGACAATTGCTTGCTAGACTATGGGATGCAGCGAAACGAAGGGGTGATGGCAAATGTTATTGTCCATGTACTCAATGCAGGGGATTTAAGAGGAGAAGAATATTGATCTCAACAGCCACAAAACATTGCAGGAAACATGGACACGCTGAGGGGGGGAACGAATATCATCCATTTGTAGGTTTAGTATTATAAACATTATTATATTCGGTTTTTTTTGTAATTGTATGTATTTTTTTTTTTCATATATTAATATATATATATATATATTGATGTTTCCATGTATTTATATTAAAGGAAAGACACCCTATAGCATGTTGTCCATAGGAAGTGCTGTCAAAACAAGTTCAGGATCAGGATCATGAGTGTGTATGTTTAATGGAGAGCAAGTGAATGATCATATTGAACAAGATGATCATGTTGATGATGTAATTGAAGATGATGGTACAAATACATTGATCCATGATTCATTTAATGTTAGAATGGATGACGATGATGTTGATAATGAAAATGATGATGACTTTGATGATGTTCACGATATACCTCTTCTCGATAAGGCATATGAACCCCTTTATGAAGGCTCCAAAACAAATATTCTCTCTACTATATTGTTGATAATGAACTTGAAGGTTATGAATGGTCTTTCAAACATTGCAATCACATGTATGTTAAGGTATCTAATAATTGTATGATCGTGATAAAGTTTATTTGTATTCCTCTAATAATTGTATTGTTAACTCATTATTGATCATCATACGGATGAAGCATGTTTCGTTAATATTATTTATTTATTACATTAACAATTTTTTTTTGTAGCTTGATAGCTGAATTTTTGTTACCACCATCAAATATTTTACCTCGCACATATCGAGATTTATCTTCCATCATGAAAGAGATTGGAATGCATTATGAAGCAATTCATGCATGCCCTGGTGACCATGTTATATATTATAATCAGCATGAATTTGCAACAGAATGTTTGGAATGTCATGTAAGTAGATATCATACAGATAAAGTAACAAAAAAGGTGCCTCGGAAGGTTCTTCATTATATGCCTATCATTCCATGTTTGCAATGACTGTTCATGTGCAAAAACATAGTGCAATTTATGGATTACCATGCCAGGAACAGAAGTCAAGATGATGTTATCCGAATGCCTGCAGATGGTACTGCTTTTAGAGATATTGAGGAAAAGTGGCCTCACTTTAAAGAAGAACCACGCAATCTTAGGATTTTTTTGGCATCAGATGGTGTTAATCCATTTGCACAGATGAAATCCATTTACATAGTGTGGCCTATTTTTGTTATCAATAATAACATTCCTCCATGGTTGTCAATAAAGAGGGAGCACATAATGTTGTCGATGATTATTCCAGGTTTTATTGATGAAAAATGTTTTATTTATAATGTAGTTGTGGCATATCATTTGTCGTAATATGTATCTTAATTTCATATATATATATCTATTATTTTACTCTTCTGCATGGTTTATATATCTTAATGGTTCTCATAATTATATATTTTATATGTACTTCAAATTATGAATCAGGTAAGTTCCAAGTCAAAGATATGAATGTATACATCGAACCTCTTATAGATGAGCTACTGAAGTTATGGAATGGCATAACTATGTATGACGTATCTAGACCAATATGACAAGGGCAATTTCAATTCCATGCAATGGTTGTATGGACAATACACGATGCCCCTGGGTTAACTTCATTTTGTGGTTTGTAATTTTAAGTTCCACTTTAATTGCATTTAATGATATGGAGTAGTTAGAATATTTTATATATGAATATATTTGAGATAGATATTCCATATGTAAATATTGTAGGTCTTCAGACAAAGGGTAAATTTGCATGTCTAGTTTGTGATCCTAAGATAAAATCTCGTCGTCAAAAAGCTTAAGAAAGGAGGTGTTTGATAAGTATAGGCATTTCCTCTCTAAAAATCACAGGTATAGAACAACTGAAAGAAATATTTTCAATGGGAAGCAGGAGACTGCATTAAAACCACGGAGAATGACACCTCACCTTTGGAAGATGCAATACAATAGAAATCGTCATCATGGTACGTATGGATCATCGTATATGATTTTTTTATGTATTTTAATTTTTATTGTGAGTTGTTTGTTGTAGTGGCCATATTTGATTTATGATGTAATTTATTAATTATAAACTAATATTCATGATGTCCATCATGATCATGAAGGAATTAATGGTCTTCCACGAGGAATGAAAAGTTATCCTATTCCATTTAGCAGGTTGCCCTACTATGAGCACCTAGAAATTGCTCATTTGTTTGATACAATGCATATTGGAAAGAATGTTACTGAAACCTTATGGTGACTACTAGACCTAAGGAGGGGGAAAGATAAAGTTGTGAAAGTGTGCAAAGACATTCAAGAAAGAAACCATGCAATGAAAGACGTCATCCAATTTCATACCAACAGAGAACAAGTTAATATAAACTCAATTCCATGGATGTTTACGGAGCAACAAAGCAATGTTGTCAAAGAAGTAATGTGGAAAATTAAATTTCCCACCATTTTTTGTGCAAACTTGAAGAATATCATAACTAAAAAAGGTGATTTTGCGGGGGTCAAAACACATGATTGGCATGTCTTCATTAAGGTAATTATTATTGTTATGTCCATATAATTTTTTCTTGTGTGTATACTCTTTTTTTAATAAATGGCGTGGTTTGTATATTGATACAGTATGTTCTACCTCTCTCTCTCTCCTGGACAACTTTGACAACAATGTCAAACAAGTTATATATAATCTTGGTAAATACATGAGGTAACTAGCGATTACTTGCATGTGCTTAGTGTTTCTTTAATTCTCTGTATAATAATTTATATTTGTTTTTTGTGTGCACTATTTCAGAATATATTGTAATTTAATGTTTATTTTTGTTAAAAATCGTTATTGGTTTGCATCACTTGTAGATGGTTGACATCTAAAGAAATCCATAAAGAATATATAAAGTATTGGAGGAGAGAAATTCCTCGTCTCATGTGTGAAATGCAGAAGCATCTACCATCGGCATTTTTCAATGCACAGGAACACTACCTCATACACCAAGTTGAGGAGATTGAGTTGTGTGGACTTGTACACTCAAGGTCCATGTGGATGGTTGAGAGGCACTTGAAATTTATGAAGGGTTTGGTGAGACAATGAGCACATGCAGAGGGTTCTATGATGGAAGGATATAAGGTATACCAAAACATGTTATATGTTAGTGAATATCTTCCTATTTTAGCGTCAAAGCTCAATTTACGTCGCATTTGTGATCCGGACTCCAATAACAAATTTGAAGGGGAGCAACTGAAGGGGAAAGGTAGATTGAGGAAGCTGAAAGGTAATTATTAGCTAGTGGATTTTTATTATATCCTTCATATTATAATTGTATTTTCTAGTCATAATTGCTTCGATTAAGAGCATATACGTCTTTGTTCAGGAGATTTACACCTTTCTTTGATTTTAATGGTTATTGTCATTAAACAGTTGGTCGAGAATGGGATGCAATTCATTTATACATCGCAAACAATCTTGACTGGATGAAGGTATGGATTGAACGATGCACACAATCGGGTCATGGAATATCATGGGAAGGTGTGGTTTCATTGTTAAAAGCAGCACAATACAATGGAGATAACAATCGAACAGAAAGGGAAATCGATTTGGCATATGGTGTAAAAGATAAAATGGAAAGCATATAATTAATCAAATATCCCTCTAAATCTTTTATTTTGCAAATTACTTATTGACGTACATGTTCCTTTTTTCCATGTATTGTTGCATAAGGACTGAATGGTTGTGTAATCATTTTGTGTATTGCTTATTGCAAGTGAAACACCATAAAGCTATGGTCTGCAATGGAGGTAGATATCGGATCAAAAAACTGGATGAAACAAAGAAAACATCAGATTCTGGGGTTTTGACTGTCTTTGAGGTTACCAATGTTTCATCTAGAACTGATAGACATCTAGAAGTCTTAGAAAATCAATACTATGGGTATTTGGAATATATTATATAGTGTGACTTTAAATCCTTTAAGGTAGTTCTATTTGTTGTCAAATGGTACAAGTTACGATTGAATCAACGTGATCCCGATAGAACTATTATTGAACATGATAATGGATTTACCATGGTAAAAAAAAGGTTGTTTGAGCCAGGAACAAAGCCCTATGTTCTTCCAAGCCAATGTGAACAAGTATTTTACTCAGATGTTCTAGGTTAAGCGGGCTGGTCGTTTGTTGTGAGACACGATTCAAGGGGAAGGCCGGTAAAGTATAACCTAGATGATGGTAATGAAGAGGGTTCTCTGGAAGAAGAATATGATGACAAAGAGCATGATCAACTTGAGTTAGCTGACGATGATGATCCAACAAAAGATGTCCAAGGAATAGTTGAATCAGATGATGTAGCAGACAATGCCGATGAAGATTATTTCGACGATGACACGATGAGCGTAACTGATGATGATGACGATGATGATATGGCCAATTCTTACAATGTTGACTATGTATATAATGATACAGATGATGACATGGATGAAGAAGACGATGAAGTATATTGAAAGGTAAATATTTAATTAGAACTATCGTTTTATCTTATTTAAAAAAAAAAGTGTTACTAACATCATCACCATCACCATCATCTTCATCATAGTAAATCGAATGTGCATCATCATCAACATCATCATCGTCATGCGCATCATCATCATCACCATCACCATCATCTTCATCATAGTAAATCGAATGCACATCATCATCAACATCATCACCGTCATGCACATCATCATCATCAACATTTGCATCATCTTCATCATCATCATCATCATCATCATCGTCTTCCTCATGATGATGATACTCATCATCAACATCATCATCATCTACATCATAAACGTCATCATCATCATCGTCATCATCATCATTGTCATCCTCATGATGATGATAATCATCCTCATCATCATTGTCATCATCGACATCAACATCATAATCATCATCATCATCGTCGTCGTCGTCATCATCAACAACATCATCATCATCAACGATCATCATCATCATCAACATCACATCTTCATGAGGTTCATCAACATCACATCTTCATGATCATCATCAACATGCACATCATCTTCATCATCATCCTCATCATCATCACCGTCTTCCTTATGATGATGATACGCATCATCAACATCATCATCACCATCATCATCATCTTCATCATCATCTTCATCATCAACGTCGTCATCATCATCATCATCATCATCATCGTCATCCTCATGATGATGATAATCATCATCATCATCATTGTCATCGTCGACATCAACATCATAATCTTCATCATCATCGTCACCATCATCATCATCATCATCATCATCATCATCAACAACAACATCATCATCATCAACATCTTCATCATCATCGTCTTCATCGTCGTCATCATGGTCTTCATCATCATCGTCGTCATCATCTTCATTGTTGTCTTCATGATCCTCATCAACATGCGCATCATCTTCATCATCGCCATCATCATCATCATCATCATCATCATCGTCTTCATCGTCGTCATCATCATCATCATGGTATTCATCATCGTCGTCGTCATCATCCTCATCATTGTCTTCATGATCATCATCAACATGTGCATCATCTTCATCATCGTCATCGTCATCATCACTGTCTTCCTCATGATGATGATACTCATCATCAACATCATCATCACCGTCATCATCATCTTCATCATCATCTTCATCATCAACGTCATCATCATCATCGTCATCATGATCATCGTCATCCTCATGATGATGATAATCATCATCATCATCATTGTCATCATCGACATCAACATCATAATATTCATCATCGTCATCATCATCATCATCGTCGTCGTCATCATCATCATCAACAACATCATCATCATCAATGATCATGATCATGATCAACATCACATCTTCATCATCATCATCAACATCACATATTCATTATCATCATCAACATCATCATCATCTTCATCATCGTCGTCGTCATCATCACTGTCTTCCTCATGATGATGATACTCATCATCAACGTCATCATCATCATCATCATCTTCGTCGTCGTCATCCTCATGATGATGATAATCATCATCATCATCATTTTCATCGTCGACATCAACATCATAATCTTCATCATCGTCATCGTCAT
>LPNX010235994.1:593283-595934 GCA_001517045.1 Pseudotsuga menziesii
AGTGCAACCTCGATCTATCTCGGTCCATCCCATACTCTTGAACAAATTTTATTGATTTGACTCCTGCATGGTATACAGGTTGATCATTGGCCGTTAAATTGTATTGTGTTTTCATGGATCACCATTAAAATTAAAATTTTAATTGAAATTTTAATTAATGGTTTAATAGTCATACACGAAGCTTAGCTTCATCCTTCATAGCCATGTGCACAAAACCCTGATTAAGGCCCTCATTATGTCATCTGAGTCTGGGCTGAAGCTTGCCCTTCTTTGCTCCATGTGTGAAGCCTATGTGAAAATGGCTTTTGGGCATCCTGTGACAAGGGTTTTTGGGTGACAAGGGTTTTTTGTGCGCGCTGTGATGTTTGCTCCTTTCTATCGATCTCAAAAATTGGCGTCCATATTGACTTGCCATAAGGGGGAGGGGACCCTGTGCTATATAATTTGATACCATTAACCGCTCACTTTGGCAAGCTGCGGTGGCACCTCAAACTCATAAACCCGTTTCCCAATAACTAGGGTTGGGGTTTAACATAAGCACCCCAATTGGTCATTTTGTTCCTTAACATGCGGAACCGGAGCCTAGACTTTTGGCCTTAGAAGAGTTAGTTAATGAGTGCAATGGACTTAAGAAAATTATAAACTTAGGATGGTGGAATGGATGGAACGAGGGATACCTTTGTTGATGAAATCCATGACCTTGAAAAACACACTAGTTCGGGGACAAACGTTTGGGAACAAACAAGTTGAAATAAGTAGCGAATTTTAAAAAACCAAGGCAAAGCAAACAATTTCATGGTTGGGGTAGTTATACACCTTAACAAGTTGGAGAATACAACAAAGACAACCATTACGGGAAGGGTTTAAGGTCGACAATTCAATGCCAAAACCCTCAAGGATTGGGGTTAGGAAAATTGGGGTGACAAACTAGGATGTGTGCCCAAAGTCCTGGTTCTCTCCGAAGGTTGTTCATCTTGCATCTTAAGAAAGCCGAAGATGCATAATGGGATCTCAACAGAATTGGTGTATAGGCTCGGCACTAATGGCTCTGAAAATGTGGAGAACTCTGTTTGATAAGAAAAGAGAGAAGTTAGGTATCACCCTAATTTGGGTGTGACTTTAAGGTTTTCTCTTTGACTATTGGTCTTTAGATGTTTTCAGGGGCATTAGAAATATTGTGGGGGAGTTTGTTGTGACAGATATGTCATTTAAAAAAGTTGGACAATATGAAATTTTCTCGCATTTTGGTTATACTAAACAACCATGAGGGTCTAAAGGAGGATATTGAAATTGAGCACAAAAAATATTTCTATCATTCAGACATCGGAATATGAGGGGTTTCCATTTAGGTGTTGGCGGTGTCATAAATACAACAATTTACGAGGTTCATCCCAACTAACCATTAGGTATAACTTTATACCTAGGTCTTCACACGGGGATGTTAAACATATAGTAGAAGGATTGGGACAAAATCCTTAAACCTTGGGAACTGGGAAGCAGAAGGGGTGAATGTCAAACCTCCAAAAGGCATAGGAGAAATTCAAATATGATATGGCAGCTGGGAGACAATCCACCTTTGTTGGGGTGCTTAGAGTAGTGAGAACCCTAGCCATGTTTTTTTATAAGAAAGAAACTAGAACCTAACCCCTAGATCATTGAAGATCATTATAAAATATTAAATTTTTTTCTACATACCTGTTAATATCATCGTCAAACAAAACTATCCATGAGGATAGAGTTCAAGAACTCTATCCACATGAACTATATCTCACAAAAGATAACAAGTGTTCAACCAAGCAACGGTGACGACTCGTGGTATTATGCCTCACAAGTTTGCAATGTTGCAACCCCATGAAACATAATACCAAGAGTCGTCGCCATTATTAGCGAACACTTATTAGCTATTTTAGAGTTAGTGAATTGAAAGTGGCTAAGTCAACGCAAAAAAGAAAGGTAATAAGTTTGACTAAATAAACTATTTTGATAATTGTACCTACATCTTCCATTATTTTGATAATTGTACCTAATAAACTATTTTGATAATGGGGACGATTCTTGGTATTTCGTTGCACAAGTTTTCCATGTTGCAACCTAATGAAACATAATACCAGGAATCGTCCCCATTATTAGCCAACACTTATTAGCTATTTTAGAGTTAGTGAATTGAAAGTGGCTAAGTCAACGCAAAAAAGAAAGGTAATAAGTTTGACTAAATAAACTATTTTGATAATTGTACCTACATCTTCCATTATTTTGATAATTGTACCTAATAAACTATTTTGATAATGGGGACGATTCTTGGTATTTCGTTGCACAAGTTTTCCATGTTGCAACCTAATGAAACATAATACCAGGAATCGTCCCCATTATTAGCCAACACTTATTAGCTATTTTAGAGTTAGTGAATTGAAAGTGGCTAAGTCAACGCAAAAAAGAAAGGTAATAAGTTTGACTAAATAAACTATTTTGATAATTGTACCTACATCTTCCATTATTTTGATAATTGTACCTAATAAACTATTTTGATAATGGGGACGATTCTTGGTATTTCGTTGCACAAGTTTTCCATGTTGCAACCTAATGAAACATAATACCAGGAATCGTCCCCATTATTAGCCAACACTTATTAGCTATTTTAGAGTTAGTGAATT
>LPNX010235994.1:596297-606607 GCA_001517045.1 Pseudotsuga menziesii
AATAAGCATTAAACTTGGCCTCAGGCCATTTTCAGTTTATTGAATTCACTGATGGTGAATGTACTGATCAAGGCACTTTCCAACTTTTCTAGCCCTTAGCACTTGAGTCTTTTATGTGCTATTACTATTGACATCCTTTGGATGATTGAGGTGGATGATCTCGTCATATTAATGATCTCTCTTATTTCTTGCTTCTTTGGATTAGCTACTTCAGTATTAGACTTAATTCTTAGTCTGTTGAAGGTTAGTGATGTGGATGTAGTCAAGATTCCTAGATTAGAGGTGTTACCTTTGAATGTTTGTACAGTATTCCTGTGAAGCTGATCAATTGTATTCCTTAGGGTTGCCTTAGGGTTGAAAATTAGTATGGGAAAACAAGTTAGTGTTGCCTTAGGGTTGAAAGTTATTATGGGAAAACAAGCATCATCAAGACAAGCGAAAAGGAATAAATCAACAAATATTACAGACTGATATAAATGTATTTAACGTGCCAAGTAGCCAGATCTGGAAATGTCCGCTCTTCACCACCATTGATTAGATATATATGTGTGTGTGTGTGTGTGTGTGTGTGTGTGATTGTTGTAGGTTATCACTGGGAAATATTCCTCTGAAGTGTTGGCTTATGCACTTTAGAGTAGCCCAGAGGTTAAAACATTCACTCTACAGGATCTCCAAGAACTCAACATCATTATTTGTCCATTACTATAAAGGCATTGTACTAGAAGATTTGCCTAGACTTGTTGATTTCACGGTGAATTTGAATGTAAATGATAAACAGAGAGGAGCACTAAGAAAGCTACAACACTTTGTAGTAAATCGAATGAGTAGAGATATAATGTCTATAGTATTCTGCATACATCCTTCACTTGAATGATGTTAGTTCTTAGCGATACTGTATAGTGGATCTTTTAACCTCTTCAGTGCTACTATGTAGTGCATATATTTATAGAGCAGGCATTTCACTTGAATGATGTTTGGGTCTTGAAGCAAGTACTAGGTATTTTGATGTCCTCCATTTTTTATTTGATCATTTTATGCCAATTTTCACCATGTGTGATTTTTTTTGCCCCTCTTACAATTAACAGGATAAGATGACCTTTGTGGTTTAGACAGTTGGTTAGCTTTAGAATTATTCCATGGTGTGAGTGATATTTGATGTTTCCTTTCCCTTTTTCCATCCCCTTGGTTTCATCAAATCATTGAGCAAGGCATGATATGGTTAATTTAAGAGCATTTTGATTTGTGGGGTATAGTCTTTTTTGGTTCTTTCTACTATGGGATTTCCTTAGGGTTTCCTTAGGGTTGAAAATTAGTATGGGAAAACAAATTAGCATTTCCTTAGGGTTGAAAATTAATATGTGAAAACAAGCATCATCATGAATATACATACTAGATCGACATAAAACTTTGTTTCATAAAGCAGTATGAGTGAACAATAGAAGACTACAAATCAATGATAAGTTAGGGATAATATTCATTATAAAAGGACCTTTGGGTTGGCAGAACAGGGCATCAATTCATCCTCCATTTGAGTCCTTCAACCATTCATCTCACTCCCCTTCGTTCATAGGTCTCAAAATATTTAATTTGGGAACAAAGTACTTATACAGTTCGTTCAAAGCCATCAGCTGTGCAAGATGTTGAAAGTAAGGATATTGTTTCATGTTTCCCTTTTGTTGTCAAAAGGAATACTGAAAAGTTAGGAAGTACCAAAGATAGTCATTATGTGCATGTGGACTTAATGTAGGGAAATAAGTCATGTCTACTTTTTTGTTCTTGAATGGGAGCAATGATGAAACCACAATAGTGGTTTATAGATGGAAATCATGTAATGGCAATCACAGGGAAACTGTCAAACATTGGGAAGAATCATTGCACTGACAGGGGCCCTTAATGCAGAACCAAATTGGTATTTTAGGGCCAACTGGGGTTGTTGCTTCTCTTGTGCACAGGTCCAGAGATTTTTAGGGTTGTTTTCTGACCTACGGTTGCAAGGAAAGCCACCAAAGACTGTTATTTGCTATTGATCTCCTTCAAGAGACTGCCAAGAATCACCTAAAGTAGAATCCAACTTCGTTTATAGGTTCTGAAATTAAATGGTATTGGTTTTATTTAGGTTTGTTTACCCCCTTTTTGTGGAGAAAAAGAACCTAGGATTCATGATACTACTATAAATTGTTGTTTAGGAGGTTGGAATAGCCCTTATGTTGGCAATCCAAGCATTAGCATATTCAATGGCTTTCTGAAAGCTAGTTTTTCCGCTGTTCATCACTTTTCATAAGGCTATTCATGCACAGAACTACCTTTTAACCCTCCAATTTGGCCCAGATTTAGAGGTACGCCTGTTCGATGATGGATAACTGCACAGCCCAA
The DNA here is from genome assembly GCA_001517045.1 of Pseudotsuga menziesii. Taxonomy (NCBI): domain Eukaryota; kingdom Viridiplantae; phylum Streptophyta; class Pinopsida; order Pinales; family Pinaceae; genus Pseudotsuga; species Pseudotsuga menziesii. Next base: position 598,671 of record LPNX010235994.1, read on the forward strand.
GATAGTGAAATAGGGTTGCTTCATACCCTTTTTTACTGCCAAACAGGTTTGTTTGTGCCTAGAATTCATGTGGATGCTGCTATAAGGCATATAGAATGAGATTTTAGGGTTGCTTTCACCCACAAATTTCTCATTTTCACAACCAGAATTGCAAAGACCGCCTCCTATTGCCATTGATGATCATCTTTTATTGTTGCAATGTGCCCAGATCTGAAAGTTGGCCTAATTATAGCTGATTAGAGATGCTTTATTGTTTGTTGTGACCTTCAGAATGCTCCCAAAGTGCTAAGATTTGTCCCTTTGATGCTCATACTTGATTCTAGAGTTGTTTATGCCCATAGGACTGCCCAACATTGCTCCTAGTGTGACATTGAAAATACCAAGTTTGTTCTTCATCATCAGCTTTAGAATCAGCAAATATTACAGACCGATATAAATGTATTTAAAACATTCTTTTCATTCTTGAACGTGCCAAGTAGCAAATCTAGAAATGTCCGCTCTTTTTCCATTACTGTAAAGGAATTGTACTAGAAGATTTGCGAGGACTTGTTGATTTCACGAAGAAGTTGAACGAAACAGAGAGGAGACTAAGCAAGCTACAACTCTTTGACGTGCGCACACATTGACGCGCATGAAAAGTGTAGTAGCTTTCTTAGTGCTCCTCTTTGTTTCTCATTTAGGTTCAACTAAACAGTAAAATCAACATGTACAAGAAAATATTCTAGTACATCTCCTTTATACTAATGGAAAAATAATGATGTTAGTTCTCTGGAGATCCTGTAGAGTGGATGTAAATGTTGGCTCAAACTCATACACGGGTTTGCACAGAGGTTAAAACATCCACTTTGCAGAGTAGCACAGAGGTTAAAACATCCACTCGACAGGATCTCCAAGAACTCAACATCATTATTTGTCCATTACTGTAAAGTGCTCATATTTGTCCCTTTGATGCTCATACTTGATTCTAGAGTTGTTTATGCCCATAGGACTGCCCAACATTGCTCCTAGTGTGACATTAAAAATACCAAGTTTGTTCTGGAAAGGCCAATTCACCTTGGTGTACTGGTTTATTGTTAGAGGAAGGCCTTCTCTCATTATTTGAGGAACATTCACCCTTGGAGACACATTCATGAGGGCAGTGTTCAGCCCTACCAAAGGAGAAGGTGATCATTGGAAGCATGCTTAGACTATTTTCTACACCATTTCATGAGAGATATTACATGCTTGGAGGTTACTCATTGAGCTGGTCCACTTGGAAGGTTGTTCACATGGTTCATGCCCTATTTTGTGAAGAACGATTTTGTATTCGGGGGTTGCTTTATAGATTGACTATTGTGCACATGGGTGGCATTTAGGGCCTAAAAAGGAAGTTGTGTTTTACTCCAAATAGTGTTATGATGTATAGGAATCCTACAAACCTAATTGACTCGACAATGAAGTAGGTTTAGAGTCTAGATGTTTATATTTCTAGGTTAATTTTTTTTTTGAATTGAAGTGTCATGTGTGTGGCCTGTGCATTCGCACATTCACTAGGTCAATTTAGTACGGATTGGGATGAATTGACCATTTTGTTACTAATCCATTCAGTCATACCCCGATTTGCTTAGTTTGGTACCAAACTTATCACTCCAATTGTTTCAAAGGCAGAGTTAGCTCAGTTGGGGGTCAACTCGGTTGACTCAGCCACCTCGGTAGAAAAACACTTGATTAAATTTGCAACTATTTTTGTTGAAAAGGGGTTAGGCCAGTAAAAGGAAAAGGCAATGCTAGGAAAAGGAAATGAAAGCAATAAGTGAGAATGGATAATTGTATGTAACTAAAAGAGGGGCATACATAAAGTTTTGCATACAATCCAATTAGTATCATAAATTATGGGAGAGATCAGAAAAACATCCCTACACAAATATTAACCGATAAGTATGGTTTTGGTGTTTCATTTGAAGAATAAAATCCTGTAACAATAGTTGTTATTATGACTCTTAAAGGGTCCTAGATGAGATCTGTGCACTTTTAGGCAGTTCAACTTTCAAGCAAAAGAAGCCATCAACAACAAGTATGTGCACCCTAGAAAAGATCATAAAACATATTAGGTAAAATGCATAATCATCTACAACATCACAAAATCATTCATGGGAAAACTAAAAACCACTTAAAGGAGATATGTTCTTTGAAGGAGATAGTCCATTAAAAGAGAACCTCCAGGTTTTGTATAGACATATATTGGCATAAATTGCAGTGCTATATGTGATGCATATGCATACCATATCATCTCAAGCTTGACTACGTTGAAAGGCTAAAGTACAATGGCCGCAAGCATACATTTGAAGCTTATGAAGCCTACCCAATTCATGTTAGCAAAAGGAAATGCAAGCAATAAGTTAGAATGGAGACTTGTATGTAACCAAAAGAGGGGCATACATTAGAATTTTTAGGGCTACCAAATGCCCACACCTATTAACCAAACTCATTCTTGACAAGCTTTTTCTTTAACAAGTTATTGGCTTACAAGTCTTTCCAAGTTTTTTTTCTTATAAGTCTTTCCACGTTTTTTTGCTGGTATTTTGCTATGCTTATGCCAAAAAAAATTTTGGCCACGGTGCATGTAGAACCAAACAGGTATTTTTCAAACTTGTCTTCCTCCAGTGAAGGGATTTTGAGAAGGCTAGAGGAAAGTGATACATCCAGCAGGTCTACACGAGCTAGATCAACTAGATGTCAGAAGATCAAAATAAAATTTGACAAACGCATGAATTTTTTTCTCCAAGGAGGGGGGTCATGTTCCTATGATGATGAGACAGTGGGAGACATCGACGTGCCCTTAAGGTACCAACACCTAGTGAAACAATGGGTGCCTAGCGATCTTCCTAAAGTAAACACTGATTTTTGTGTGAATAAGAGGATATATAGAATTGCACCGTCCTCATTGCATGGATTGGGATTGTTTTGCATGGACGGCATAAAGGTTGGATACGGTAGATGTACAGAATTGATGGAGTATGTTGGACCCTGTTACAACTACAGTGATTGGATGTGCATGGTCCAATATACATGAACTATGCGTAGATATGGGTTTTCAGGGAATTATATACAACTAAAAGACAAAGCTCAAAATAAAGAAAGCAACGATGTACATGGACGGAAGGCCAAAAACAACCGGTAATATTGCGGGGTTTATAAACAGTACACAACCAGGGTCTACATTAAAGTAACCCAACTGCATATTCGAGTCGCATGAAGGAAACCATGTCTTTGTATGTGCAATTAAATCAATAGCTGTTGGCGAAGAACTGCTTATTGATTACAATTTGAATCGTGTAGATACAAACAATGTTAGTATGGTTGTGGTACAACAAACATTTTAACCACCATTTTATTAATTATTTTAACGTCTATAGGAATTTTTGTTATCATATAATTGAAATTATCTACTTTTCATGTTTCCTTATGTAACTTTTAGTATGTTTTTGATGCAGGGTTCTCTCAGGGGCACCTCCATCTCCGTAGATGTTTGTCGACCCGAGTCAAGGTAGCAGGTATACATCGATATTGCCAATGTAATATTAAATTTAGGATGGACATACAGATACGTTGTTATGTATTTTCATTAGTATATTAGGTTCGTTTATATAATATTATCGATTTTCCATACAGAGTGTTGATCAGGGAAGCCAACCGGCTATTGATCAGCCGACTATAGCATCAGGGAAATTTCTAAACATGAATGTATTTCTCCATTTCAAATACTTTAAAATATTAAACAAGTCTATCGTGACGCATTATGTTTATGTTGTTATGTATTCTTTTGTTTTTATGGTTGCGTTCATGATGGTGATGTTGTCTACCTTTTTTGCAGATTGACCAGGGAAACTCCCCAGTTGTTGATCAGACGATTGGAGACTTGAGGCAACCATTTAACCTAAATGTAATTCCACATTCTAAATACTTAAAAAATGTACACATATAAAACATGTAGCATAGTGTTTATTTTTTTTTTGTTCTGTATTTGTTAGCTTATACATATTGCCTTCATTGTCATAATGTTCTCTACTTTTTTTGCAGGTGGTTGATCGAGGTAAATCCCCATCTGTTGATCAGACCATGCCGTCGACTAGGTGTCAGGTAATCCTAGATGTAATCCCTAATATAATTATTTGCGCACACTATATTTTCAAAGACTAAACAATTTTGTATATATTTCAATTGCAGACAGGGGATTCCGTTTATCAAACAATGTCTCAAAACTCTTTACAGAATGATGTCTCTCGGTTGATGAGAGATAGTGAAATTAGAGAGTCTGGAGACCCGTTGAGGGTGCTACAAAGGACAAGGAAAAAACAAAATGAGGAACTGATTCGTCTGACAATGGCAGTTCCACTAACAAAAGGGCTCGAACAAAGGATTCAATTGTTGTTACAGCAACGTAAACAAGTGGACGTAAGTTATTGAATAAAAATGTAAATTCATTTATAAAAACTTTATAATATTTGATTTTATATGTTGTTGAACTTATAATACAATGGGTTTAATTTACAGCACACTATGGAGATTATCAGTGGTGGTCAAGGCAATGTTGGTCACAGTGACCAAACCACTCCACGTACACCACATACTGCTCCCATATTATCCACTGAACAATTGGTAACATGCTCTGCGACACCGCCGAGGGAAGTGGAGGGTGCAACCGATGTTGGCCCACCCACAACAGATGTTACAGAAGAAGGGGTGGATGAAGGGCTAGATAGAGATGTGGAAGCATTTCCTGGATCTTCTCGTGTGACTAGCACTGGTTCAATAAAGTGTACATTTTTGGTGAATGAAGAACTGGTTCCAATAAATATAGAGAGGATTCCAGTTCATTATAGATTGTTCAATTTATTTTTTATAATCTGTGTCTAATATACCGATAATATTTTCTAATGTTGACTAATGATGGCAATAATGTTTTGCAGGAAATGATATATTTTATAAACACATGAATGATTTGGCCTTGGAGATCTTCGGGCCCACCATCCGCACAATGTGGAACAAGCAGCCAAAAGCTTTAAAGGATGATCTGACTAATCGCTTGGTTAGTCTGTTCGGAAAAGATACCTTTGATACATCGAAGGTACTACAAAAGGCTGGAAAACATCCAAAGATTATCCGAGACCAATATAGGGTTCACCTAGAAAAGAACCCTAGGTATGAGCGCCCTCCAATGATTCCATCTATGGAGTGGAAAGCCCTGGTGGAAGATGGAAAAGAGAAGGGCCTGAGAAAAACAGGAAAGATACCACCAGGTGGAACAGGGAGGTATGCAATACATTCCAAAATATAGTGGTAAGCCTTATTATTACTAGTTTTTATATCAATTTTGGTACATAGACTAATGTATTTAAAAACTTAATTAGGCTCTCAGACACATCTAAGGCCACAAAGGCAAGAATTGAAAAAATTGGCCAACACAAGATTGGGCTTGGTGGTTACTCCAACTTGGCGGCCCGATATGTAAGTATCGTAAAACCTGAATCTGCATCCAAATATCATACAGATTATTATTTTTGTTTTGTTCTGACAAAAGGATTTAAAATTAATGACATCATGAAAATATGAAGCCCGACTCGTTCAAAGAATTTCCCAGTGTGGATTACATGAAGCTTGGCTTTGAACATGGATTTAACGCCGTTGTTGAACACCTGAGAAGCTTGTCTGTGAATACTGCACGATCTTCTGCTGATCCATCTGGTGCCTAGGTATGTGAAAACTGTATAGTTTAATGATAATTTATTGATGCTCATGCAATTTGTTCCTTATAAATAAACCAACGTAAATTATTTATTCCTTTTTGTGCAGGAAAGTAATGATCCCGTTCATGTCAAGGATGTAGTACATGACCAACCAAATGAAGATCATGCTTCTAATCCTGGTAATGAATTTATTAATGTGCTACTGTTTTTTATAGACCATTGCAAATGATGAACATTAATTCTAATTCTACACAATTCAACTACAGAGCATGTAGTTGCAGATCATAACACGGAACAGGTTGGGCCAGTACGAGATAAGGTTGAACATGTTGATGTGCACATGACAGGTAAAAACACACATTCGTATTGTTTTTTAAATGAATTACTCGTATTTATCAAAATATAAATATATTAATGAAATATTTTGACATTATTGCAGAAATTCATCGCCCCTCGCCTGAAGTTAAACCTTGCGAGCAGACTAGTAGGGATACCGATGATCAGATTCCCAAAGATGTGACTCTAACTAAATATTTAAAGAGAAGAAAAGTAAAAAGGAAGTGACTAAACAAATTTTGAGTAATTCTTATTTATATATAATAATAATAAAAAATTAATGCTTTTTTCCTCTGTTTTATGAATGAATGTTTTACTGAATTGTTTACTGATATATTTTTCTGCCATTGACTAAATTAATGTTTTAATGAATGAGTTAATGAATGGTTTTTTCAGCTGTTGAATGATTGAATGGTTTAATGAATGTTTTAAAGAATGATTTAATGAAAGCATTTTTCAACTATTGAGTGAAATAATTTGCATTGTAGATGCATTGTTATTTGCATTGTGAAATAGTGAAATAAATTGTTATTTGCAAGTATAGGCATTGGGTTTGGGGAGTTGAGAGTGATGTGAGGGGGGGGAGGGGCCATAAGAGCTTCCATCTTCACGTGGTTGGTCCTGTTTAGTAGAGAATATTAAATTATTCTCGAAACAAAGAGGAGCTCAATGAATGGTAAGGAAGAATACATTAAAAAACATCTATTTCTATATTTTTATTGTGTAATTTTCACTATTGCTATTTGACTCCTCCATTGGAACTTGTTACAGATAGCGTTGAGAAACATTTCCATAGTTAAGAGGAAAGAAATGGAGTTTTAATTAGATCGATGGCCTTATATACATAGTATTTTTGGTTATCCATGTTTTATTTTTTTTTACTATAACGGTTATGGAGATTTGTATTAAAAACAGTGGCAAGCCACTGGGTTCTTTACATCAAGAGAGAATTCCTGTCACTCAATAAGTCAAAATCCTGACAAACTTGCAACAAACTTTACTACTTGCGGGCAGCTATTTCAGCGAGCCAGTGCGGCTTCGTGTCATTACATCTTTTCGTGGTTGGGTAGTTTTTTTTTTTTTTGATACGGTCTGCCATTCGATGCTTTGGCCCTGATCCTGGTTTTCCTGATGACCTTGTGCTTCTTCTGCGTCGGCAATATCAGCCCAGCTTGAGTCTCGTTGGGTTGGCTTTGGAGACCTGGGCGGAGTTCTTTCTACTGGATCTGTTCCCTGAACAAGTTCTTTCGGGGCAGAGTAGGCTTCTCCTTCTGGTACTGACGCCGGGATCTTCCCTTCAACTTGCTTCTCCGGAGGTGCTTCTGTCCACCAAGTGGGCTTTTGGCTTCAGGGTGGTCTTCTTTTTCCTGGTAATTTCTCACAGTTACGGGCGATATGCCCTGTTTCAAAGCAGATCCTGCACCTGAAGCAGAGATTCTCGTAATCGATCTTCTGGGTCCTTGAGTATCCCTTGCCTAGAAGAATGATTTCTGCTGGGAATCCATTGTTGAAGTCCATTTCTACACAGATCCTTGCAAACGTGGATCGGACTGGAATCGCTTCTGGGCATTTGCAGATAAACTTCCCGAGACCGTTTCCAATAGACTCAAGAGATTTGTCCCCCCAGAGATGCAGGGGGAGGGACGGGAGTCTCACCCAGACCGGAGCGGAAGAGATAGAGGCCATGGTTGGGTCGAAGTTAGGGGTCCATGGTTGCATGGACAGCCCTGCTCTGCCCCAAAACCACGGCCCGGAGCCGGAAACCTTGTCTCTGTCTTTAGCAGAATCAAAAACGGCCACGAAGAAACCCTTGGCACAGGGGCAAACAAGAACCTCACCATCAAGCAGAGGGGACCAAACGGAAGAGATCCAGGA